>BLSH010064705.1:142801-154918 GCA_018402905.1 Glandirana rugosa
GTAGGTCGGTACGTACGAGTAGGATGGATGGATGGGTGAGCACGGCTGGGTGGGTGAGCACAGATAGATGGCTGGGTGAGCATGGATGGATGCATGGGTGAGCCTGGATGGATGGATGGGTGAGCATGGATGGATGGGGGAGCACGGATGGATGGATGGTTGAGCACGGCTGGGTAGGTGAGCATGAATGGATGGATGGGTGAGCACGGCTGGGTGGATGAGCATGCATGGCTGGATGGGTGAGCATGGATGGGTGAGCATGGATGGATGGGTGAGCATGGATGGATGGGTGGGTGGGTGAGGATGGGTGGGGGGTGGATGGCTGGGTGGGTGGCTGATGATGGCTGGGTGGGTGGAGGATGGCTGGGTGGGTGGTAAATGGATGGTGGGGTGGTTGCTAAGTGTCACCTGGCAGCGCTGTGGGCATTACACATTGCCCAAAGCGCTGCAGCACGTCCTCTCTCCCCCCTCTCTCCTCTCACACTGCACCGATCGGTGCAGAGAGGATAGAAAAGCCGGCGCTTTCGCCTTCTTGTTTACATGTGATCACGCCGTCATTTGACGGCGCAATCACGTGGTAAAAGGCCGCTCACAGCGGCCATTCACCACGATCCGTGATCAGTCGGGTCCCCCGGACCCGACGGTCACGGATGTTCCCGTGTGCGCGCCCCAGGCGGTGCGCGGGAAGCACGATTCTGGGAGGACGTCAATAGATTTCCTCCCAGAATTAAGCAACCGCTCTGTAGACGTCATTTGTCTATAGGGCGGTTGTTAAGTGGTTAACTGCAGACTTTCAGCTTCAATTTGAGGGTATTTACATCCAAATCAGTTTGTATATATGCCTCCCATTTTTTAAGGGACCAAAAGTAACGGGACAATTGGCTGCTCAGCTGTTCCATGGCCAGTTGTGTGTTATTCCCTCATTATCCCATTTACAAGGAGCAGATAAAAGGTCCAGAGTACATTTCAAGTGTGCTATTTGCATTTGGAATCTGTTGCTGTCAACTCTCAATATGAGATCCAAAGAGCTGTCATTATCAGTGAAGAAAGCCCTCATTAGCCTGAAAAAAAAAAACAAAACAAACCCATCAGAGAGAGAGCAAAAACATTAGGTGTGGCCAAATCAACTGTTTGGAACATCCTTAAAAAGAAAGAACGCACCGGTGAGCTCAGCAACGCCAAAAGTCATTTCTTACTACCAATTTGCATCGCTTCATGTCAGTTCCTATTGCTGACGCATGTCAGTTCATGTTATTCCACTACCGATTCAAGACCACGGAAAACAACTGTGGTGGATGACTGAAGAATTCTTTCCCTGGTGAAGAAAACACCCTTCACAACAGTTGGCCAGATCAAGAACACTCTCCAGGAGGTAGGTGTATGTGTGTCAAAGTCAACAATCAAGAGAAGACTTCACCAGAGTGAATACAGAGGGTTCACCACAAGATGTAAACCATTGGTGAGCCTCAAAAAAGGAAGGCCAGATTAGAGTTTGCCAAACTGCATCTAAGTTCTGGAACAACATCCTATGGACAGATGAGACCAAGATCAACTTGTACCAGAGTGAGGGGAAGAGAAAAGTATGGAGAAGGAAAGGAACTGCTCATGATCCAAAGCATACCACCTCATCAGTGAAGCATGGTGGTGGTAGTGTCATGGTGTGGGCTTGTATGGCTGCCAATGGAATTGGTTCTCTTGTATTTATTGATGATGTCACTGCTGACAAAAAAAGTGTTTCGGGCAATATTATCTGCTCATATTCAGCCAAATGCTTCAGAACTCATTGGACAGCGCTTCACAGTGCAGATGGACAATGACCCAAAGCATACTGCGAAAGCAACCAAAGAGTTTTTTAAGGGAAAGAAGTGGAATGTTATGCAATGGCCAAGTCAATCACCTGACCTGAATCCGATTGAGCATGCATTTCACTTGCTGAAGACAAAATTGAAGGCAAAATGCCCCAAGAACAAGCAGGAACTGAAGACAGTTGCAGTAGAGGCCTGGCAGAGCATCACCAGGGATGAAACCCAGTGTCTGGTGATGTCTATGCGTTCCAGACTTCAGGCTGTAATTGACTGCAAAGGATTTGCAACCAAGTATTAAAAAGTGAAAGTTTGATTTATGATTGTTAATCTGTCCCATTACTTTTGGTCCCTTAAAAAGTGGGAGGCACATATACAAACTGTTGTAATTTCTACACCGTACACCTGATTTGGATGTAAATACCCTCAAATTAAAGCTGAAAGTCTGCAGTTAAAGCACATCTTGTTTGTTTCATTTCAAATCCGTTGTGGTGGTGTATAGAGCCAAAAAGATTAGAATTGCGTTGATGTCCCAATATTTATGGACCTGACTGTAATTTTCATAGTTTGAGTGTTTCTAAGGGGGATCAAATATCAGGTTGATGGTTATATATACAAGGCGTGAGTAACAACTTAGTGGCTGGGTGTCTCCAATTGACAATATAAGAGATGACCAGGGGGTTGAACTCAGAGAGTGGTGTTGAGGATGGAGGACCTTGTAAAGAATCCAACATTGAATATACAAATAAAAGTGAACCATGAGGAGTCTGTGCTTCTCTTTTTTCCACATGTTTAGCACCCAAGTGAAACAGCGTTACCGGGGCACTGATGAACACCCTGCACCCTTAAACTAAGTAGTACATGCGCTATGGTGAATGAGCTGGATGACAGTGTAGTATTTAAATTTAGGTTTTTCACAGTAAGGTTGTTTCTGCCCACATGGTGATTTAACAGTAACCAACAATCTCATATGAATAACGGGGAGAGATGTAGAACAAAGTTAACAGTAAAGAACTTGCATAGCGGTAACGATTGTGCCGAACAGAGTTTGGCATGGTGTAGAGCTGTAAATAAAAATCAAATAACATAGGTTAGTCTGTCGTTACTCTTATGAGCTTATAATGAAAGAGGATGAGGGTTATCATTCAAGATTTGTTCTCGCGTCCGGATAGGTCGACAAGCCGCATTTTCTTTGCTGGATCTTTTCTGGGGCTGCGTTGTTCTCTAGGCTCCCCTAGGAGGGAGGTGGAGGGTGGAGCAGTCATATCCATTGGGATATGTAGATAGGAGTGGAAGTATTGCATTGCTTCTTCCGGGTGTGAGAACGATTTGGAGTTTCCTGTGGGGTCTGTGAATCTTAACGTTGCTGGAAATGCCAGTGCGAACTTGATCCTTTTCTCATAGAGGACTGCACAAATGGGTTGAAAGGCTTTCCGTCTCCTGCATACCTCTTGTGAATAGTCAGCGAATATCAGTAATTTGTGGCCATCCATCTGCAATGCTTTGTAATTACGGAATGAGTGCAGGATATTGTTCTTGTCTGCATAATTTAGATAACGGACAATGACAGGATGGGGAGTACATCTCTCATTCGAGGGGGGCTCCTAATCTTTGCACCCTTTCCACTGTGCAAAGTGTGGTTATGCCCAGAGCCGTTGGTATGCATGTTGCACAGACATCTAATAGTGCATCCAGATTGACGGATTCAGGGAAACCAATGATTCTCAGATTGATCTACTACGGTTCTCTAAATCGTCAATTTTTTTTACTTTCAAAGTATTTTTATTTTTTGTTTCAAAAAAGCAAACAGAAGATTTGCATTTTCACAAACAAGGAAGAATAACAGAGTATTACAGTGAAAATGAAAATAAGAGTTTGTGAAGATATTCTCTATATCAAAGATAGCTACCATGTAGGCACTGAACCTTATCAGGAGTGATATTATTTCCAACCTAGGAACGTATAGGGGAGAAGAGCCCTCATTTAATATAAGGAAGTAACATAGATATCTTGAGCAGTTTCGCCTCCATGCGAGAAAGTGTGAGGCTCTAGGCCTGTTGGGGTTCCTCCCCTAAACCCCCGAGTGCAAGCCGGAGAACCCCTCCAGCACTCCAAGTGGGATCATACTGTGCCAGAGGAGAACCCCAGACGCCTCCAGGACTCCGAGGAGGTCCCATAAAATCTAGCCCACCTTTCCGGAGAACCTATCTCTCCCCTGTATAGTCTGGAATGCTAAAAAGATCAGAGAACCTCAAAAATTATTTACACATCGGGCGCCTACAGAGTACACCCATTTGAGAACTCTAATGGGAGTCCTGTCTTTTAACGACCAAGTATATAATAACAATATAACCAGTGAGAAAGGTAGAGAAAAGGAGGGAGAGGAGGAGAAAAGAGAGACTAGAGGAAAGATAAAGGAAGAGGGGGGGGGGCCAACACGTTCTCCCTGTGGAGAACCCATCCACACAATAACTTATGGCTGTTGGGGGAGAATCATTCCTGGGTATAGCGAGATACCCATAAAAGAAGCCCAGGGCTCCCATATGATTTCAAATTTTTTGGATGAGTTAGAAAGAGCACTAGCCAGTTTCTCCTGTGACATGATCCAAGAGACCTTCCTGATCACTGCTTTCAGTGATGTGTGTGTTTTTTTCCAAGACCTAGCTATTGAGATTTTAGTGCCCAAAAAAATGAAGTGGATCAGTTTTTGAGACGGCTTTGAGATGTTCGGAATAGGTGAATTTAGAAGAGCTACCGTTGGGTTGCTAGGGATTTTTAGGTTCGTAACTTTATAAATCAGCAGAAATATTTTTTTACATAGAGTTCTAATTCTGGGGCATTCCCACCAAATATGAACCATGGTACCTCAAAGCTGGCATCCTCTGAAGCAAAGAGGGTCTGCCGTGGGAAATATTTTCGCTAAGTTAGAGGGAGTCATGTACCATTGGCAGATGACTTTGATGTTCGCTTCCATCAATGAGGTATTGAGGATCCCCCTAAAGGCCAGCGACGTAGCATTGTGCCAAGTATCTAAGTTCCACTGAAACTAGTATTTCGGCTTGTAAGTGACGCATAGATAATCGATATGCCCCCTCTCTGCTCCATGGCTGAGCCACACCAGGCTTCATAGGGCGTTATACGGGGAGGGGAGGGTTTGTCCTTCCAAATGGTATAGAGAAAGTGACTGATTTGTCTGAATCTAAACCTTTCAGAGTTCGGAAGGTCGAGTTTGCTAACACAGTACGTTAAAGTGATTGGGCCTGAGGATGTAAAGAAATATCCTATCCGATATAGGCCTTTGTCTAGCCACCATTGAAAGGCTTCAATGTGAATCCACTCGGGTTTCTCCGCTTTAGTGTGGAGATTTGGGAGAGTCTAGCCACAAAATAATATTTGAGGAGATGAGGGACCCCCAAACTGCCATTCTTCCTGGAAAGGAAGCAACAGTTTGTTGTTTAATTCTATATCCTGCTCCTCCCCAAATAAATTTGAGTATTTTACTTTGTAGAGATCGCAGATGATTTCTCCTGATCTGTATGGGAAGGGCTCTAAATAGATATAATAATCTAGGAAGTAGGGTAATTTTGACAGCATTGATTCGTCCAAACCATTTTAGGTTCTGCTTCGCCCATTCCTTAAGATCTTGTTCCAATTTACGGAACATGGAGGGAAAATTAAGGCCATAGAGACTTTCAAACCTGGGGGACAAAGAGACGACCAAGTATTTAATGTGAGAGTCATTCCATGAAAATTGAAATGCCTCCTTTAGTGACACAAGAGACTCCTGTGGGAGAGAAACATTCAGGGCTTCTGACTTTTCATAATTCACTTGAAGACCTGACAGGCGGGAGGAAGTCTCTAGGGTCTGGCAGAGATTGGGAAGGGACGTAATTGGGGAGGTGATGAACAACAACATGTCATCCGCAAACAGCCCACATTTGTGGGTTTGAGAACCACAAGTGACACCTTTAATGTTAGGATTTTCTCTGATTGCAATTGCGAGAGTTTCAATGGCTATTGCAGAAATTAGAGGCGACAGCGGACAGCCCTGTCTAGTGCCCCTCTCTATTTTATTTAAGGGTGAGTAATGGCCTTGAATGCGAATTAGGGTTCTTGGGAAAGCATATAGGGAATGGATAATGCCAAGGAAGCGATCCCCAAACCCCCAATGTTCTAGCAGCTGAAAAATATATGGCCAGGTGACCGAGTCAAATGCCTTGCGTATGTCTAAGGAGAGAAGCATCCCCTGCTGAGCGGGGCCCCCCGTCCAGTTAGATTGAAGTATGGAAATGATATCTATAGCTCTCCTAGTCTGATCGAGGCCTTGCCTGCCTAGGATGAAGCCCACCTGATCCTTAAGGACATAATTGTTTATGAATAATGCAAGCCGGTTCGTTAAAACTTTCATTAGGATTTTGAGGTCATTATTGATGAGAGAGATGGACCTGTAGTTTGCAACTTCTTCTGGGTTTTTATCAGGTTTAGGGATTACAGAGATAAACGCTGTATTTAGGTCAGAGTTTATTGGAGTTCCTGTAATTTTGGAATTAAAAAACGTTGTCATATGTGGAGCCAATGTAGTAACGAATGTTTTATAATAAGGGGCAGAGAGGCCATCTGGGCCCCGAGCTGATCTATTTCTCAATTGTTTGATAACATCCACGATCTCCCTATCTGTTATAGCGCTATCCAGATCTGCCCTATGCTCATCGGAGAGTTTAGGGATTGGGAGGGAGTCTAAGAACTGGGAGATGTCACCTTTATGGGTGGGGAGGGGGAGAGCTATAAAGTTTAGCATAAAAATCCCCAAAGGCTTGGAGGATCTTTTTAGGGTTGCTAGTGGTACCCTGGTTTTGGAACCGAATTTTAGGAAGAGCATGAGTACGAATGCGGGGGGTTAAGCGGGCGGCCAGCATTGACCCCATCTTATCTTTTTGGGAATAAAATTTGGCGACCATCCATCGGATTTGTTTTTCGGCTTTGGTCGTGAGCGCAAGATTCAATTGGGTTCTAATAGAATCCAATTGATCAATGGAAACAGAGGATGGGTTGATCTTATGTTGGGCCCTAAGGGAGTTATAAGCTTTTTCAAGATGCAAAATTTCTGCTGAGTGCTCTTTTTTGTGTTTGGAAGCAATCTGAATCAATGTACCCCTTATTGACACCTTATGAGCAGCCCAAAGTGTTTCCGCCGAGATGTCTACTGTATCATTTAACATAAAGAAGTCTTTCAAAGCATTGCCAATGGTTGTGACCGTCACTGGATCATTGAGGAGAGACTCATTCGATCTCCAGAAGGAGTAGCTGCGGCCTGGGGCCGCACATATGAGTGACAAAGTGACTAAAGAGTGATCCGAGACAGGGGTGTCAACAATTTGAGAATTGACCACAAGTGGGAGTTTGTGGGTTGGAATTAGAATATGATCTATCCGTGAGTAGGAGAGATGCGGGGCTGTGAAGTGGGTGAAATCCCTTTTTGTAGGGTGTACATCCCACCAAACATCGGCCAGACCCTGAGTGTTAAAGATTCGAGCGATCTTAAGACTAAGTTTTGTGGGGCGAATTAGGCGTGATTTCAGGGGGTTTGATTTGTCTAGACCCTGATCAAGAGCAGCATTTGAGTCCCCCCCAAAATATAGGGGTCCCCTCTAAGAAGGGTTCCAGAGACTGGAACATGGCTTGAAAGAAGTCTGCTTGACCTTTATTAGTGGCGTAGTAAGAGATGAAAGAGTAGAGATGGCCATCCATCCAACCTTTAACTAGGATAAATCTTCCTTTAGGGTCTTTGAATTCAACCTTCAATGCAAAGTTGCACCATTTGGAAAATAAAATAGCTACTCCCTTAGTCTTGTTTTCAGTACCCGCCAGGTGGAAAACTGAGAAGTGTTGGTGTAGAAATTTTGGGGCGAAAGTGTGGGGAAAATGTTTTTCCTGTAAAAGAACTACATCTAAGTTTTGGGATTTATAAAAGTTAAAGACTTTTCGGCATTTGACAGGGGGGTTGAGACCCTGAGCATTGTGTATGGCAATTGTTAGGGTGGGGCGATTAGTGTCAGCCATGGAGCATTGAGGAAAAAAAGCTGAAAATCTGAGTGTCACTTACCTTATGGAGCTGTATAGTAGATAGCCCATAGCGAGAGTCAGTCCCCCATTGCAAAGAAGAAACACCACTCATGCCGAAGAGCCACTGGCAGAGAAGAAAAAAGAGACAACGTATTAGCTCCCCCCTGAGCCTAGACAAAGAAAGGGATAGAAGAGAGACAAAGAATATGAGTAAAAGAGAAAGAACAAATAAAACAAAGAAAAAAGATGCATGAAGAAGCATCTTTTAGTCTCATATGAACCACAGGGAGATAGAAACCTCCCCGGGATCACACACCATAAGTGTCTGAAGCTAAGTTCAGACGTCCTCCACCCCAGAGACCGAGATGTCTGAGGGGGAGGAGGAGGCACATGTGTAGCACCCGGCAGCCCGAAGTCCACTCCCTGTCGGGACTATAAAAATGAAGGGCTTAAGACCAACGCCAGCTCCAACTGAAGAAATAAGGGAGCTGCAGCCTATTGTTGATAGGAATGAAAAACTCATGAACAGAGAATGGGGCCTCCCCCTCTGGCACCCCCTTAGAGGAGCCAGAAAGGGGAGACCCCAATCTAGCGACCAAGCTACTCTGTTGACATTCTTCCCCTGGGGGGGAACCTCCTCCCGGGAATATTCACTAGCTTAGGATCCGCCCCCCCCGTCAGGAAACCCGAATGGTCTCCAAGCCGAGGGGGGAACCACAATATAGCATAAGAGATCCTAGCAGAGTCTATACAAACAATGTTTCTTTCATTAATGAGTTTAAGTTCTGTGGCCCCATCAAAATGAGCCAAAACGGGCGAGGAGATTTAAGGCAAGTAGGTCTCCTTTCAGAGTATACTTGTAAACAATATGACTCCCCGCTTGAAGGTGTTAAAGAAGAACAATGTGTCCCCACCCCAGGAGGAACAGCAGAGACCCCGCTGCCCCCAGAGGAGGCCCCCCCGAGCACCCTTTACGGAGAGCCGGAGAAAGGGAGACCCCATCAGAAGACAGCAGGGAGACTACACATGAGACAGTGGAGATATTCCCTAAGAGAGGTCTCGGGAGAGTTACAATTATACCCCTCCCGTACGAGGCTACGTAAGCCTCTAACCTTTGGGGAAAACCAAGAAGGTGGCAATATCTCCAGTAGTCTCTATCATGGATACTGCATATCGAACTGCAAAACAAACATTATAAAGGCATAGGAACAACATAAAAGAAAACTTTGCATGAGAGGCGAAATGAGGCTCAAAGGCCTCTCGTCTGTTCTACTGAACCAGGAAACCCCCTATCATGTAGGCAGTCTCAAAAAGACCGGGATCCAGAGTCCCATAAACACGGTCAGGTTAAGGCATTCTCCTTTGATTTCTTTGACTTGGATTTATTCCAGAGTGGGGTCAACGGGCTGGCCGGAGGGGGTCTTTTGGTCGAGCTTTGGTTACCGCTTGAAGTGTCCATGTCAGCTTCTTGCGAGATGAGTTGTAGATGTAGCAGAATTTTCTCTCCTTCTGGGAGAGATGAGAAGGCATAGTATTTAGATTGATATTGAAATTTCACTGCAAAGGGAAAAGTCCACCGATATTTAATGTTTTTGGAGACTAGGACTGTGAGAAGTGGTTTTAAGGCTCTCCTGCTCTGGATGGTGACCACAGAGAGATCTGCATATATCTGAATGGCGTGTCCTTGAAAAGACAATTGGTTGGCACTTCTAGATTGTTTCATGACCACTTCTTTCACTGCAAAATAGTGGGATTTAGTTACAATGTCCCTAGGGGTGCCGTCTTTCCTGGGGGGACCTAAGGCCCTGTGGGCCTTGTCCGGTTCTAGGCGATGTGATGGAATATTCGGTATCAAATTTTTGATGATCTCCTGGACTACTTGAGAAGGGTCAGTAAATGTTTCAGGGACACCTCTTATCCGAAAGTTGTAACGTCGGGCACGATTTTCCAAATCGTCAATCCTTGAAATGGCAGATTCTAAACGCTCCTGCAGGATCTGTATATGGTCAGAATTTTGGTTAGTACGGGTTACTGTTAGGTCCAGTTTATTTTCAATGGATTCCATGCGCGCCCCCAAATTCTGAAAGTTTGCATTCATTTCCACCATTATTTTGGCAGATGTTGTAGTCAGGCTCTTGTCTAGCAGGTCTGCTAGCTTCTGGTATAGGTCTGCTGGGGGGAATGAAGAGTCTTGAATGGGAGTGTTGGGAATAGAAATGTCTTGATAAGGGGACCGCGGTAGGCCCGAATTGGAGCCTGCAGGGTTCCCAAATTCTCTGCCCAGGAGGGACTCCACGGAAGTTGGGGATGGGCTTAGACCCTGTAGCAGGTTTCTTTGGGGCTGGGGAGTGAATGACAGTGATGCTGGGGCAATAACTTGCCTTCCTTCTGCTGCGCCTTCAGTGCCCTTTGTCTGCCTCATGGTAGTGGCGGCCATCTTGGTACACCCGGCCGGCTACGCCGACCCAAATTCCGGGCCGAGGTCTCTCCGTACGGGGCCTCTGGACATATGCTGGTGCTCCTGGAGTGCTCAGGGGTTCAGTCCAGCTCGTTAGGTGCAGGTGGAAGAGCGCTGGTGTGTGCTGTAGGCTCCGGGCTGCTCGGGTGCTGCGGAGGTCTCGGCACAGGCGGCCATCTTGGACCACTCGCGCATGCGCACTTAAATTGTCAATTTTATCCAGTAAGTATTGCTGTGTCTGTTTGAAATGCTGATCTGATGTGAATGACATTTGAATCTCGTCCTCTATGTTGGATACCCTGTGTTCCAACTCTCCTATGCATTTAGTATGATCCCCCAGCTCCTTTCTGAGCTGAATGATCCCAGCTGCTATCGCCCTGGCCATCGCTGCCATTACAGTTGGGGACAGCAGGGCTGCAACTGCCTGGGCTAAACCCCCATATTGATCCTCCGATAACGAAGGTGCTGCTGCGGTGGAATGAGTTGAGATTGCCGTTGTTGTGACCTGGCTTGGTGAGGCTGCTTGTATGTGAGGAGCGGCTGTTCTGTCCACCATATTTGTAGTGCCAGGGACCACCATAGCAAGGCTGGCCCGCGGGGCTGTAGTGGTGCCTGGGGTACTGTGAACCATGAACCTGTCCATTTGTAATTTTCAGCGGGCAGGGGGGAGATGGATCGCTGCTGTCCCAGTGTTCATGGGTGCGCTTGAGGAGCTTTTGTAAGCTTGCCTCCATCTTCTGCTCGCTCATATGTGGCGCCGGAACCGGAAGTAATGTGGATTGCCTTTTATCTAAGGAAGGTGGTCCAAACTTATTTAAATATACTTCTAAATGCAATATACTTTTAAATGTACCACTTCGTAATGAAAGGTAAAACAAACTTTAAAGAGGAACTGCTGTCCCTTTTTCAGGGGGATTCATCCCTTCCAGAGCCACCTTTTTTTAATATGATGATTTTGGGTCCTGGCAAAGCCTTTGGGTGCATCTGTGCATGAGTAGGAAATGATCTGCACCTGCACAGACACAGTAGCAGGTTGGCAATTCCACTCCAGCTATCTTTTGCACATGTGCAGAAAAGTCAAGCATGGGCAGTAGTGTTGGAGAGCTCTGTTGGGATCCAAAGATCTGTGGCACATCTGTGCACATGCAAAATCAGGGAGGAGGGCCAGGGGGATGCAAAAACCACTTCTACCTAGTCAAGAAATGTGGAAGTGCTGCTTTGCGACAACAAAAATCTATAGAGAAAAATAATAATCCAAATGTGAGAGAGGGTGGGGATGGGTTGCAGGGCAAAATGAAAGATAATGGAGGGGGAAGAGGCACTTTAATGCCTAAATGCAATTTTGTTAATAAACTGTGCATATCATTGCAACCACTCGTTGGCGAGATGTTGATGAATACCTCTTGATTTTGTTTTTATTATCAAAGGAAAATTGGCCCATAGAAGTAAAAAAAAGCTAAAATTTTAGCTGTTTATTGCTTGCCATTACCATGACTCTAGCACAAACACAGGTGCACATATTTGTTGTTCCTCAGAAGGCCCACCTCTGTGATGTCACATACATACATGGTGGAAACATCAATGGTTTAAATAAACTTTGCATTTCTCCAAACACGATCTCAGTACCATTACCGTTCGTTATTTGTCGATTTTAAAATCGAAAAAAAATGAAGATACCCGGTTAAAAGGAAACTATTATTTTTGTTTTAGTTCTCCATAAGTAGTTGTAGAGCGGTTGCTCACCAACGTTACTATACGTGTCAAATAATTGTTTTAACGTAAATCCGTAATTTC
>BLSH010064705.1:157601-168321 GCA_018402905.1 Glandirana rugosa
CAAAACGAATCGAAATTGAAAGGGTGGCAAGTGGAACCAAGTCGTATTAAGTTGGCATCATACCAGTCACTGGCATGGCATAACTGACAGTTGTAGCATCTGGGAAGCTGTTGATAAGAAAATCCTTTTAAATGGTATGCCATTTTTTCTTAAATTAAATCTATAATGTGTTAATATGTGGCATACAAATGTCTTTTAAACATTTCACTATAGTTAAAAATAACAAAAAATAAAAAGCCTAAAGTAAGTAATGCATGGGAATTATACAAAGGAACAGCTTTGCCATCTCCACAGTGGCCATTTGTTACATTTACTAATAAATGAAAATATTTTAGTAATCCCTGAAGAAAGCTGTTGCACCTTGCCTTTCAATAAAGTTGGTAAGCTGTATGCCTTGGTGTACAGATTATTATTTTTTTTTTTTTTGCAACAATATGGATAGTGATTAAAGTGGACCTAAAGCCTAAGCAAAACCTACGTAACGATCTCCTGCTATCATATATCCTAAACTGCTAAATAAAACATTGTGCAGCACTTACCTGGCAGCATATTCATATGTTTCTTTGTCAAAGGGCAGGATTTGAGTCAGATCTGTAGAATATAGGATTTGTGTTTGAGCATACCTGACCAATCAGTGGACAGCTGCTCTGCAAATGTATGATCGACGACCATCACAGCTTTGTTTGCGTGGAAACAGCCAGAGGAAGCCTGCAACTTCTGACAGGTAAGGTAATGTGTACACACATTTTTTGCAGCTCATGTTATAGGACATCTAAGGGCATACAACAGGATATTTTAAAATTGGATATTAGGAGTGATTAGAATCTGATCTTTGTTCAGTAGGGTTGTCAAAATTGAATGTTTTTATTCCCTGAAATATCAGCAAAAAAGGTGGAGATTAACATTTTGCAATTTTGCTGAAATGCCTCGGAGTCAATGGGGAAGGCGAAATAAGGTGTTTTTCCAAATACTTTATTGGTATTTTTCAATAATAACAAATTCAACTTAGAAATAGGTACTATGCTAAAAAAATGTGAACATACAAACAGTGAAAAGTACTACAGCTTGACACTGAACACTGATTTAAAGGGTAACAATCGCCCCAACTGTATGAATTTTCCCCATATACTTACTGTCAGGTGGTTAGACATCCAGGGCAGCCAGAGTCAATATACTCACTCAGGGCATCAGTAAGGTGTCATTGGGAGAAATGGGAGCATGCCGATTTGAGGAATTTATTTCAGTAGATTTTTTTTGTTCAGTTCTGTACCCAGTTTTAACTTCCACATTAGGTTTTAGCACTTAAGAGTAATCAATGTTTCATAATGAGTCTCCTTAATATTAGAAAGCATGTATGTGTCTAGCCAACTGTTGATCCATGAGTGCAAGTGGGAGGTGTTTGATAACTGAAAATACACAGCTGAGGGTCTTTTTGTACAAAAGTCCACAAGTAATAGAAATCTAATAGCATCTAAGTGAAAGAAAAATCCATATCTGTGTATTCTCTTTTGTTCCTTACCTTTCTGGTGTTCTTGACCTTGGGAAAATTGAGAGTTATCTCATAGAGATGCATACATAACAATGTAAACTATTTCTTTTTTTCTAGATTCTCTCCATAGCAAAATTGTATTTCAGGGTAAGATTTTATTTTTGTGAGGGGAAGGTAATTTTGATATTCTGGTATAAAACGTGGCAGATAAACCCCATGGATTTATCATATCCAATCCTAGTTTGTAGTTGGAATAGGAGGACAATTTGGTGGGCTAGCCACATAAGTATGCATACCAGATTACAGGTTCATATGCTTGGAAAGACCGTTCCTCCATCAGTTTTTGGTATCATAAGTTTACCTAGGGAGATTCAAGGGCATTTGGTCCTCCAGAGGAATGTCACGTATTCTTTTTCTACAGTAGTAATGTTCTAATATTTTAGAAGCAATGGTATGGCTTTGAATGGGTATAATAATAGTAATAGCCTGTCAAAGTTTTTCATTTTAGATGAAACAAATAAAGACAACGGTGGATCAGACAAAGGTGGATCAGACAATGTCCTCAATTTATTCAACAATTTTTTAAAAAACTGACACAGCATGGAGGGAAACCTGCCATCTTGATGCCCAACTAGAAAATGTGGCTAGTGATAACTTTAAAACCATTTGTCTGAATTGCAGGATGAAATACAGTTTTGATATAGGAAGTGGGTGTCCCTCCTGTGTAAATTAACACAATATCCCGAGAAGGATCTGAATTGTGTTAAAATGTCTTGACTATCCAGTGCATCTATAGACATCTGAGATGTAAAATGTAAAATATTGTCTGCAAAAAGGACTATTCTGACCTCTTCAATGCCTACCTGAATGCAATGTAGTTTGGGGGTGTTAGGTAAAACTGGCAGCACAGAGGCTCAGTTGCTAGATTAAATAAGAAAGGCTTATAGGGTGATAAGAAACCCAGAGTTGGAGGGAGACCTGCTTATCCTGACGTTTAGCTAGGTGATGTGGCTAGTGGTATCTTTAAAGCCATGTGCTTGAATAGCAGATGAAATTGAGTTTTAATAGTTTCCCTCCTATGTACATTGACACAATATCCAAAGGAAAATCTGAAATGAGGTCAAATGTTTCTTAATCACCAGAACATCTGTAGATGTTTAAGATGTAAAATGTAATACATTGTTTGCAAAAAGGGCTGATCTGACCTTCTACTTTAAAGACAGGGGAGTGTTAAGTACTGTAAAACTGGGACAGAGGCTCAATTACTAGATTGAGTAACAAATGCATATAGGGTGACAAGAAACCATATAACTTCTTACTTTTGGGAATTTATACATAATCCAGAGAAGGATAATAAATTGGACTTTAAATTAAATATCATCCAAAACCCTCAATAACTTATTGACATCAATCGATTTGATGGAAGCAAAGTACAAAAAATTATGAGCAAATATACAAGAAGTATAAAAACCCAAATGCAGACACTCAATGAAATGAACGAAAACTACCCTATATACCCAAGACTACAGTCACTGAAAGAAGGGGGAAAATAGTAGAACTTTCAAGCAACTCTAGCCTAAAGAGCTCAATGAGCAAATCTTTAAAATTTCCAATCCAGGTGTTTATGCAGTGAAAGATTTACCTAAATGACTTCACTAATTCCTATTGGTCATGTTCATTGCAATGAAGAATCATTTGTTGATCAAGGTATCATTGTTTGGCATCATACTTTACAATATGTTATCTTCAGTTTTTCAAGGGTTCCATCACTATATTTTTTTTAGCAATATAAGCCTAAATAGAAAGGTTGCATTAAAAGCATGCATTGAACATAGTCAAGGTGGGAGCAATGTTCTAATGTGAAACCTTGACTACAGTAAGACAAAACAACAACAAATTTCAGTGTTCAGTACACTGATTAATTAAAAGCAGAATTATTATGCTAAAATCTATCTGTCCAAAAACCTAATCTATTGTTAGAAACAGTCAAGCATTATGATGGCAGCATGTTGGTCTGCAGATTTTCTGCAACCACTGAACCTGAATACGCTGCTGCTTTTGAAAGAATCATGATTTTCTTAATTTTAGGACATTTTAAAGTAAAAAAGCCATGAGTGTGGTACATGACAAAAATTGTTACTGAGATATACATGACAAAGCTGACTGTTATCCCTTTATAATGTTTATTCTGATAGAGTGGTGCTGCCTGGAATTCTCCCCAAATGGCTATGCAAATAACATTTGAATATACATTAGAACACCCACCATGTGACAATATTAGGGCTTAATGGTGGGTTGCAGTAGAATCAAGCATAGCATTGTGGGATGGACTTTGTCATCCCACAATTCTATGCTTGATTCTTCTGCAACCCATCAAGTTCATAACTTTAGTTCATAACTTTTTTCATTGCTACAGCTTTGCTTTAAGTGCAAATAGACAGAAGGATGGCTAGAAATAAATGTAATGGGAAAGTGCTAACCTGAAACCTACAGTATGTTACTGGAGACATTAATTGGACTGCAATACCCCAATTGGAAATGCAAACAAAAATTGTATAATTTTCTTCACTCAGTTAAAAAAGTGTGGTGTCTGCTTCTTCATTTGAGAGCTTCCCCCCTTCCCCCCTTACGTCCTGCCTGGATCACATAACAGGAAGTGAAATCAAATCCCAGTGAGAATTTAAACAGCAATAAAATCCTGATAGATTTAACCATATTCACACTTGTATTAGCATGATACTTACAGGTATTTGTCACCTCTTTCAGAGAACACAATGCTCCCCCTGACAATATACTGTATCTGCTCTTCCCTACATCCTTACTCAAGTATCATTCAAGGTCAACATATACTTTCTGGATAAAGATGCATCCCAGAGATGGTAAAATCATGTAAATCTTGGTACCTGTGCATGAAATGCTTCCTTCTGTCTTCAGCTGACCCATGACCTCATCTCAGCCTAGACAAAGTAACTTACATAAAGTACAGACTCTTTGAATAATTATGTTGATTTTTTTTTTTTTAGTGATATGTTACAAATGTATTCATGCAAATATGTAAAGTTATTGAGAGAAACATTTTTAGCTATGCAAACAGTTATTTTTACATGACAGTTGCTCATAATAAATCTATTATCACACATTTCACTATCTTCCACATTAAGATAACACACAATCAATACTACTGTAATTTCCCCCACCCCCAGGTTCAATTATAACACTGTTAGGGCTTCCAATAATATTTGATTCAATTTATTGCCAAAAATCTGCAGAAGCAGAAAATATAGAAAAAAGACACACAACATTTCACAGCCCTGTAAGCAGCAACTCATTGCCTGCAGAGCATGTTTTCCTTCATGGTGTTTGGTATTTGTGTGGCTTAAAAAAAAAAAGTGTCTGTCACATACCTGGTAGGTAAAGCCTGGTCTATGCAGAGGAAGGTCTCTCTTACACCTCTGACTGAGGGCCCCTGGTAGAGTATACAGGTGGTGCAGGAGTGCAGAGTCACACGAGTGCCAGTAGACTTGGTTGCTGGTGGAGTAGTATGCCAGGTGCAAGCAACTTGGTAACTCTGAAGAGACTGGAACATAAGCAAAGTCAGACAAGCTGGGTCATACACAAAACAAACAGATCAAGTATAAATACGGAGGCAGGAGAATGGTCAAAGAACAAGCTGGGGTCGATGCAGGTGGATAACAGGAATAGTAAGGAGCAAGCCGGGTCAGTAGTATTTCAGGAGCAAATGCAGGTAACTGAGAACAGGACAATTACAGAACGCAGTAGATGAGACAATACTGATTCTGGGTGCCGATCCAGCTTAAATAGCCCATTTGCCACCCTTATCTGCCACGGAATGTGCCGCGCACACTCACTCATGCACTTATGCATTCGCGTGTGCGTTTGCACATTAGCACATGCTAACGCTCCTTCTATGCATTTGGGCTTTGTCAGGGATCAGGCATCAGGGATTTGTCAGCAGCTATTATTCTGTCTTCTGACAGAGCTTTTCTGACAGTGTCATAGCTACCCTATGCAATTTACTAGTAATACCTGCAATCCCGTAGTACTAGAGGCCAAATAGCCAAACTACAATTCCTAAAACTGCAATGGAACCCTACAATACAGGTGAAAAAGTGCAAAAAAGAAAAAACACCTGTTTAGCTTGTATAAGGCCATGAAACACATTATTATTTTATAGGGATATGTTTATTAAAAAGGGGAAGGTGACATATTGTATCTAGAGTTGAGTGAACCCGGACATTAAAATTCGGGTCCGTACCGGACTTTGGGGTGTCCGCGCCCCGAACCCGATCCCGTACATTAAAAAAAAGTCTGGGATCGGGTTCGGTATTCGGGTATTTTTGTCGCCTTTTCTATAGCTGCTGGGCAGCCAATCAACAAGCTTTTCACTAGTTTGCCCTTAGAAGCCATCACAGCCATGCCTACTAATGGCATGGCTGTAATTGGCCAGTGCATCATGTGATATATGCCTCTATATGGGGCTGGAGTCACGGAGCGCCGCGTGTCAGATCGTCTCAGACTAGAGTAGGGAGAGCTTCATGCCACTGCTGTGAGGGAAAGATTAGTGTTCACAACCGTCTCAGACTGCATTAGGGAGACCTTCATTGCAGTCCTGTGAGGGAGACATTAGCATTCAGAACCATCTTATAGTGCATTAGGGAGATGTTCCTGTCTGTGCTGTGAGGGAGACATTAGCTTTCTAAACCATCTTAAAGTGCATTAGGGAAACGTTCTTGTTGGTGCTCTGAGGGAGAGATTCTCATTCTAAAACCATCTACTACTGCATTAGGGAAACGTTTCTGTTGGTGCTCTGAGGGAGAGATTCTCATTCTAAAACCATCTCATACTGCATTAGCAAAACATTCCTGTTGGTGCTCTGAGGGAGAGTTTATCGTTCTAAAACCATCCACTACTGCATTAGGGAGAGGTTCCTGTTGGTGCTCTAAGGGAGAGATTATCGTTCTAAAACCATCTACTATTGCATTAGGGCCAGGTTCCTGTTGGTGTTCTGAGGGAGAGATTATTGTTCTAAAACCATCCACTACTGCATTAGGGAGAGGTTCCTGTTGGTGCTCTGAGGGAAAATGTATCGTTCTAAAACCAACTACTACTGCATTAGGGCCAGGTTCCTGTTGGTGCTCTGAGGGAGAGATTATTGTTCTAAAACCATCTATTACTGCATTAGAGCCAGGTTCCTTTTGGTGCTCTGAGGGAGAGTTTATCGTTCTAAATCATCCACTACTGCATTAGGGAGAGGTTCCTGTTGGTGCTCTGAGGGAAAGTTTATCTTTCTAAAACCAACTACTACTGCATTAGGGCCAGGTTCCTGTTGGTGCTCTGAGGGAGAGATTATCGTTCTAAAACCATCTACTACTGCATTAGGGTCAGGTTCCTGTTGGTGCTCTGAGGGAGAGTTTATCATTTTAAAACCATCCACTACTGCATTAAGGAGAGGTTCCTGTTGGTGCTCTGAGGGAGAGTTTATTGTTCTAAAACCAACTACTACTGCATTAGGGCCAGTTTCCAGTTGGTGCTCTGAGTGAGAGTTTATCGTTCTAAAACCATCCACTACTGCATTAGGGAGAGGTTCCTGTTGGTGCTCTGATGGAGAGTTTATCGTTCAAAAACCAACTACTACTGCATAAGGGCCAGGTTCCTGTTGGTGCTCTGAGGCACAGATTATCGTTCTAAAACCATCTACCACTGAATTAGGGCCAGGTTCCTGTGGGTGCTCTGAGGGAGAGTTTATCGTTCTAAAACCATCCACTACTGCATTAGGGAGAGGTTCCTGTTGGTGCTCTGAGGGAGAGTTTATCTTTCTTTTTTTTTTTAACCATAGATTTTTATTGAAAGTATTTTTCAGTTGTACAAACGTAACTTGCATTGTATTCATTGTAGAGTTATACAGTTCCAGTATAAAGAAAAGTTTACAAAGAACAAAGAAAAGAAAGTTCCACATCTTCTATTCACTATTTCTGGCTGAACGCCCATGTCAGTGTATTCTCCACTTAACTCCATCCATATCTCATCATATAAGGCAGAGTTTGCCACCCCTATAGGGAACAAGCTGTGGCCCGGCTCTGCAATTGTTGGCTTAATGGTATAATGGGGAGTCAAGTGGAGGATCCAGCTCTGTATATTCCACCTAGGTTTGAATGCAAGCAATCTAGAGTGCACCCTTTTAAGCACTTTCATATGATATACCTGTATTATCATTGGGGCACCATTAGCTGGGTTCGTTCAACGTCTAGAGTCCATTTATATGTTCGACTTTCATTATTTAGTCTAGTGTCCCACTAGTACAGATTCATAAGTACTTCATTTCATTTACCACTAGAGGATCCTTTGGATCGTAGCCATAGATCCCAGCATCTGTGGAAGGTTTGAGCCCTCCCCTCTTTATAGGCTAACATTCTTTCCATGTCACATTGTGTGTTAACTCTGGAGATGATCTCGGCTATACCTGGAGCATGTTTTGTTTTCCATTTTGCTGCTACTGCTAATCTTGTAGCATATAGTATGTGTAGTATAATTTTTCTGGAATTGTGTGGGAATTGTTCTACTTCCAGACTTAGTAGGGCCATTTCTGGGGTGATTTTGATTTGCTCCTCTATTACTTCTGAGATCAGAGAGGACACCGCCCTCCACAGATGCTGAAGCTGACCACATGACCAAAATATGTGTATTAGATTACCTTTATCCTGGCATTCTCTCCAACACAAGGGTGATTCCACTGCTCTTATAGTGTGTAAGCGTATAGGAGTCATATACCATCTGTGTAGAATTTTTTGTGAGTTGTCCCAATGGTCAATGCAAGCAGAGGATTTGTAGTTATGTTTAATTGCAGATAACCACTGCTGCAGAGAGAATTCTTTTTGTAATTCTTTTTCCCATTTGAGCATTACTGGTAGTTTTGCTATGGTTGGGTGGTAATTATAGTATTTGTAGCATAGTGATATACCTTTTATTTTCGGTGGCATTTTGTTCATCAAAAATTCCCATAGGGGCAGTGGCACTGTTATCGGTTTGGACTGTACCCTCTCCTCAAAGTGTTTTATTTGCTTAAGTTTGCATCTTTCCATCAACGATACTCCTGTTATTTCTCTGCAAGGGTAGTGGAATCCCTTTTGCCTCCACTCCCTAGCAGAGAAGCCAGATATCATGTAGTCGTAAGCTGCCAGGGGCTTTTGTAGGTGGAAGATCTCTTCTCCCTTAAAATCCTGTCTACATAGAGTAGCCCAAGCTTGTACTGTCGCCCTTATAGTTGGGTATGGAGGGATTATAGGGTTGTGAATCGTCGCCGCTGCCATTAGGAGCGCCGTTAGGTTATGGCCTGGTGTGACTTCTTGCTCTATAGAGGTCCACAAATTCTCTTCTTGGCATGAGAACCAAAATTTTGTTTGGTCTAATAATGCCGCTTGATAATATGCCCATGCATTTGGTAAGCTACAGCCTCCTTTAAGTTTATGTTTGTATAGTTTGGATAGTGCTACTCTTGGTTTCTTACCCGCCCATATGAATTTTCTTAGGCTTGAGGTTAGTTGGGAGAAAAATTGTTGTAGTATTGGTATTGGCAATGTTCTGAAGTGATATAGTAATTTGGGAATGACTTGCATCTGGTATGCTGCTATGCGGCCTATCCATGATAGTTGATATTTACTTATGGTCTCTAGTGATTCTTCTCTTATTTTTTTAAGAAGTGGTGGAAAGTTAACCTCGTATAATTTAGACGTTGTTTTAGGTAATTGTATTCCTAGATAAGTTATGGATGGAGGGTCCCACGCACAGGGAAATAATTCCTTTAGTTTTATCAGTTGCTTCCGGTGTATATTAAGAGAGAGAGCTGAGCATTTAGAGGTATTGATTTTATGATAGGACACTTTCCCAAAGGATGTCAGTAGGTCTTTTAAGTTTGGGATAGACGCGTCTGGGTTAGTTAAGGTAAGGATTATGTCGTCCGCAAACAACCCTATTTTATGCTCTCTGGGGCCTATACGCATTCCTTGAATGTTTTTACTTGTTCTGAGTATCTCTGCTAGGGGTTCTATCGCTAGTGAAAAAATTATTGGGGAAAGAGGGCATCCCTGTCGGGTACCATTGGTCAGTTGGAAGGAGTCCGAAAGGGATCCTGATGTGTACACCTTTGCTGATGGGCCTGAATATAGAGACATTATTGCTGTATGTATGGATCCATAGAACCCAGATTTGTTGAGTGTAGAGGCTAGATATCCCCAATGGACTCTGTCGAATGCTTTTTCAGCATCTAGAGTAATGAACACAGAGGGGTTTTGGGTGGTCTCAGCATATTTGAGAAGGTTTATCATTCTTCTTGTGCTATCTGGAGCTTGTCTGCCTTTTACAAAGCCCACCTGATCTAGGCCCACCAGCAAAGGGGTAACTCCCATCATTCTGTTAGCTAGAACTTTAGCGTAAATCTTCAGATCCGAATTAAGTAGGGAGATTGGTCTATAGTTTTGGGGTAAGGAGGGGTCCTTCCCTGTTTTTGGAATGGTCACGAGCTTATCTTTCTAAAACCAACTGCTACTGCATTAGGGCCAGGTTGCTGTTGGTGCTCTGAGTGAGAGATTATCGTTCTGAAACCATCTACTACTGCATTAGGGCCAAGTTCCTGTTGGTGCTCTGAGGGAGAGTTTATCATTTTAAAACCATCCACTACTGCATTAAGGAGAGGTTCCTGTTGGTGCTCTGAGGGAGAGTTTATTGTTCTAAAACCATCCCCTACTACATTAGGGAGAGGTTCCTGTTGGTGCTCTGAGGGAGAGTTTATCTTTCTAAAACTAACTACTACTGCATTAGGGCCAGGTTCCTGTTGGTGCTCTGAGGGAGAGATTATCGTGATGAAGCCATCTACTACTGCATTAGGGCCAGGTTCCTCTTGGTGCTCTGAGGGAGAGTTTATCGTTCTAAAACCAACTACTACTGCATTAGGGCCAGGTTCCTGTTGGTGCTCTGAGGGAGCGTTTATCGTTCTAAAAACAACTACTACTGCATTAGGGCCAGGTTCCTGTTGGTGCTCTGAGGGAGTGTTTATCATTCTAAAACCATCCAGTACTGCATTAGGGTCAGGTTCCTGTTGGTGATCTGAAGGAGAGTTTATCGTTCTAAAACCAACTACTACTGCATTAGGGCGTCATCATCAACCAAAATCTTGCTATTTGAGAGGAAGTCTAGTGGTTGTCCTTGGACTGGGAT
>BLSH010064705.1:192844-204058 GCA_018402905.1 Glandirana rugosa
GATTGTTTGTGAAATGATTTCGGATGGTGCGTCGAACACACTTAAGGTTTTATTTTCCTCATAGATATCAGTATAGATTTAGAACGGGTAAGCGCTACTGACTTCTTCACGACCTGGTCCTTCCGTCCATGTATAAAAATTTCCCATTGACCTTTTCGTCTGGGCACTGCGAACGCTTGTAGATGACGGGATTAAGGTTAGTTATGTGGAGGGGAAAAAAGGTGTAGTCTCTTTCGGCTGCATAGTTCGCCATGTGTCATGTAAGATCAGGGAAGTCAGTAATATTCTCACTTGTTTAAGAGCCAAGAATGGTAGTGATTATGTCCCTGAAGAAGTGTTCAGAAGGGGGTTCAGGGGCAGGTTAAAATCGCCCCCCACTATCAACAGCCCTGATTGAAAATTAATCAGTTTCTCAAGTACCTCTTTTAAGAAGGGGATCTGTTTGGAATTAGGGCAGTAGATGTTCGCAAGCGTCACGGGTCTGCTTTTCCAGTTACCCTTTAAAAATATGTACCTGCCTTCCTGGTCCAGCACTTCTTCAGTCATCGCGAATGGGCAAGATTTAGATATGACTATAGATACTCCTTTTATTTTGGAATTCACACAAGCTGCGTGGTAGGCTTTAGTAAAGTGTTTGTTAGTTAGTCGGGGAATTGACTCTCTTTTCAAATGCGTTTCCTTAAAAAAGTGGAAGTGTGCCTTTTGATGGTGTGCTTCAGCCAAAACGCTAGACCTTTTCTCTGGAACATTTAACCCTCTTATGTTGAGTGAAAGTACTTTAAGCGCTTCTGATTCTGGGCATGTCTTTTGTGGCGGTTTTGTCAGACTAGCCATTCCCTTGCAGCTTACTGATTTCACATATGGGTAGAGAGGGTGACAGCCAGATAGAGGAAGAAATAAAAAAAAAAGAATGGGGGGGATAAGGCATAAGGAAGGGAGAAGAGAGATAGGTTATAGAGTAATGGGGGTGAGGGGTTTGGTCAGGTGTGATGAGTTAGAGTACTAATGGGTCTGACTTAGGGACTCTAGATCAGATTATTTAGGAGATGAGGGAGACTCGACTCCTGCGGTTCATAAGTGTGACCAAGGTGTGTTGTCCCAATAAGGTACCAGAGGTGGCAATAGACCTTGCTAGTCCACCTAAACAGAAAGGGGGGGCATCCCTAAGGGACTAATCTAGGGATAATTGGTAAGGTCCAAGAGGGAGCCTGCCTCCTTAGGGTGGGGGTGAGATTGGGGTCGAAACTATTAGTGAGTGGCTTGCGACATCCGCTGGCCTCTAGTATGTCATCAACAGTGAGTGGGGGTCACTTCAGACCTCCAAGACCCAAGACCTTTGTTATCATTCCCCACACCTCCGGGGGTAGCCCCCTCAGACGGGGAAATCCGTCTGGGGTCTCCCGGGACCAGTGGGACTGTCCTAATGTTACTATGAAATTCTCCCATTGGAAATAGCCGAGCTGATACCTTCCCAAGTCCGCTTTCCAGGGACCCAAGTTGGTTCCCACTCGAAGTCTAAGGGCAGAGGGGACATAGCAACGTTTATCAGCTTTGCTTATTGTTCCTCGTGTATATATAGATTTTCAATGGTTTAGAAAAGGAGAAAAGGGGAACAGAGAACCTTGCGAGAAACAATGCGATAAACAAAGCAAGAAACAATGAAATGTAAACACTATATGCTTCACACCTATTGGGTAATATAACTATTATTGTTCCAGCCTGCATCCGTCAGGAGCTTTATTCGATTATCCACCTCCGCTGCCTCCCCTGCCTCCCCTCCGTTAGGAGAACCCCTCTCCCGGAAAGGGGGCAGACGGCAGACCACCATCAGCCAGTTACAAGTACAAATACAAATACCTGGATATAACATGTGCCTAAATCATAAGGAAAGGCAAGTACCCATTAGAGGCCTGCATAGAGAGTTGCACGGATCATATACAAGCCTCTAAGCAGACACACCACCTTATTAACAGTTTAACAATTTTAACAATTTAAGATGTTCCTGGGCAGAGCCCAGAGCAGATCGTTGAACCTTTAGCAGTCCATCTCCATATGAGGCCGACATAAAAAAAAAAAAATAAAAAAAAATAAAAGCACACAACAGCTAAAAGAACAAAGGATGAAACAAAATAGCAGAAAGGACCATCACTTGGGCTTTCTCGAGGACCTTTTAAGCAGGGTGACCTTTCCTTTACATTGGCAAACTGTCAAGCAATTTGTGAGAGACCCTATTCTCCCTCAAGGCCCACAGTGGTCAGTTCTTCGTGTAGACACACGCTCCTTCTGTGCGGGTAGGGGAGGTTGCAAATTGTCACTGTGAAAATGGTGAACAGGCCATAGTGCCTGGATTAGTCATTAGGCCAGTAAGAAAAGGTTTTCACAGTAAGAAGCGTTCCAATTTACTACTTTCGCAGTGTCAAGGGGAGGGCAATAAGTAATAAGCTAGCATAGATAGCAACTTAAGGTGTGAGGATCTGATCCTTGTAGGTATCCTTGTCTTTAACGAGGGTCAAAAGCTTCATATCCCCATCTTTAGTTGGTTGGGGTCAGGTGGTCACTGTCTCCGGTTAAAGTTCCCTGTTGTGCTTGCTGTATAAGCTTTAATAGTGGGGTGCGGAGGGGAAAGTTGAGCCCAAACAGAAAGGAGGACCCCTTGGGTGTGGGAACAGGTTGTTTATCCTATATAGTACTCCCCTTTTAACTTATGCAATTCCAGCTATTAGGGGTAGTCGTGTAAGTGGGGTTCACTTCCCTAACAAGTAAAGACAGCCTCAGTTAGCAAGTCAGGAAGAGCTTACCTCAACGGGGATCCTCATAATGATAAGGCTACTGGGGGGTCGAGCCCTCTGTGACAGCTTACCCATTTCCCAGGTGTGGGACAGTGGTTCCAGCAGAGTCAACGTGTGTGAGCAGCCGAAGGTCAGATGCAGGCTTGATTGATCAGTGTAGGATTCATGTGGTGTTCAGCTTGGGTGATGGGCAGAACTTCGAGGTAGGGTAACATTCTAAGGCATATGAAGGCTTTCTCAAATGGCCTCAGTTGCATATAAAGATGCACCACTCCATTAGGTTTTCATGCCCTGTGGTCTACCTTCCGGTGAACAGAGGAGGGGGACAGTCTTGGGCTCTCCTCTGTTTCCATGTCACCTCTGTATCCGCGGGGTGATTGGGAGGAAGGTCTGCAGCGTCTTTGTCTATTTCTGTGGCGTTGTGGTGTCTCGTCCTGTTGAGTCAGAATCCAGGGTTCCGGTTTGAGGAAAGCACTGTACCAGTCCGGTACAGGGACCTCCGGTATGGCTAGTACAATGGCCGTGCAATTCCTTGCCATCGCCTGTAGGCAGAATGGGAATTTCCATCTATAAATGATTCATCGCTCCCGTCGCACTTGGAGTAGGGGACGGAGATCCCTTCTATGTTGTAGGGTAATGGTGGACAGGTCCTGGAAGAGTTGGATTTGAGCTCCCTCAAATTCCAGATGTTCTTGGTTGCGGGCTGCATGGAGGATGTCCTCCTTTTGTTGAAAGCTCACCAGGCAGCAGACGGTGTCCCTAGGTGGTTTGTCATCTCTTCACCTGGGCCTCAGCACATGGTGGCATCTCTCTAGCTCTACTGGTGCATCTGGGGTGTTATATATGGCCCATACAGCGTTCTGTAGTTGGGGTCCCTCCACTGATTCCGGAATGCCCCTCACCCTCAGGTTCCATCTCCTGCCCCTGTTATCCAGGTCCTCTACATGCCAGTGCATCTCAATCAGATGTTGTGAGTGTACACTGGCATTTTGTTGGAGCTGCTCGATGGTGGCGCCCTGTGTCATGGCTGCCATCTCCACGTGTTCCAGTCTTGATGCCACCGCCCTAAGATCCATCTTGAGGTCTGATGTGGCTGCTGAGAGCATGTTCTTAATGTCCAGTGCCACCAGCTGGAGGTCTGCCAGGCTTAGAATTGGCGATTGATGTGGGTGAGGTGTACCTGTATTCGCCATTGCGCTCAGAGGTCCCATAGTGGTCACGTATGGCGGCTCACTCCAGTCCCCGGCTTGGGCTGTGGCCTGTGTTCCCATCTGGGAGGCTGCCAGTGTTTCCTGCTGGGTGCGGAACATAGCCGGAATAGTCCTGTTTAGCTGGGTGGATGGATCCTCTGGGGGTCTGGGAGGTTCTGAGCTACGTCCTGCCATTGTCTCCGGTCTTGTGGAGGTCCCCCGCTGATTGTAAGCTTAAACGAGGCACTCGGTTTCGGAGCTCCTGCTCTAAGCGGCCATCGCGGTCCAGTGCCAAGCCACGCCCCCTTTTATTTATTTATTATTGAGTAATAAGGAGTAGTAGATTAATTTCCCAACTAATGCAGCCTGCATAGTTCTGACACCAAGGTCAATGGGCAGAGCCATTAGAGCGACCACCAATATAAAAGACATTTTATCATTTCTTCATACATTTAGGCCAAAATGTATTTTCTTACATGTCTTTGGTAAAAAAAAAAAATCCAAATAAGTGTGTATTAGTTGCTTGAAATTTACAAACTATGATATATGTACTGTAATTTATGCAGCTCTGACTTTCTGACTGCCTATTACATTTCTGGAGGTGCTAAAATGCCAGGACAGTACAACCCCCCAAAAAAGACCCCTTTTTTAAAAGTAGACACCCCAAGGTATGTGCTGAGAGGCATGTTGAGTCCATGGAAGGTTTTATTTTTCGGCACAAGTTTTTTGAAAATGACAAAAAATATATTTTCTTTTACACAAAGGTGTTATTTTAATGAGATATTTATCACACATCCCATGGGTATATGTCGAATCACACCCCAAAACACATTCTGCTACTTCTCTTGAGAATGGGATACCACATGTGTGAGAATTTTCCAAGCTTAGCCATGTATGGGGGCCAATATCACACATCTTCAGGCTTTCAAAGGGCATAATTTGCACTTTTAATTTCCTGACTACCTATCTCAGTTTTGGAGACCCTAAAATGCCAGGATAGTACAAACCCCTCTTTGGAAAGTAGACACTCCAATGTATTTAATAAGAGGCATGGTGAATATTTTGCAAATCTATTTTTTTGTCACAACGTTTTGAAAAGTTTAAAAAGAAAATAAAAAATACATTTTTGTTTTCTTTCCTCATAAATGGAAGACAGGATGAATACAAACTTGTTGGGGGAAGCCTCTGTGATTAGATCACAAGGTGCCTTTTTTAATTAACACATTTCTAAAAAGTGTCACACTTGCTTAAAAGTTGTCCATGTACAAATGGCACCCCATATTAAGCAAGGGTAATAACAAGTCCCACACTATTCTACCACTGCTACCCATGTAATCTGGGCATCCGGGGGGCTCCACTTGACTATCTTTTCCCTCATAAGTTCTAAAGCAGTATGTATAGCCTCTGGCTCTCTCACAGAGCTTATACATTTTCACCTCATATCTGGCACACTAGCTGAGGAGATATTGCTTAGATGCAAGCCTGCCAGTAAAATGTACAAGGGACTCGTCTATGCAGATGTGTTATTGGGGTATATACACATCTGCAAATTTCTGTGGCAGGTAATGTATGAGGGGCTGGAGTTGAATATAGTCAGGGTCACCCTGGGGACAACAAAGGGTATTGTCACTAAAATGCATAAAATGCATTATTGTCTCACATCTTCTCCTGGCCATTGTAGCAGAGAACATGGGTATATGATGAATCGGGGCAGTGGACCAATATGACTGCAATTCATTTTTTTTGTAATGCCCATGTAAAGGGTTAGGCACAAAAAAGTTTTGAATTTGGAAACCATGGTAGGTTTCCACCTGAATTGCCTGCCAATGTATGAATAAAGATTACTTTGGTTTGTTGTTAAGTTCAACCTGAACCCCAGGCTGGGCTGTGAATGTGAAGATAGGGAGTGATACTGAATCTGGGGGCAGCCAATTAGGGTTTGCAAGCACCTCTGGAAGGTTACTATGGGCTATATGAGACTGTGCTCAAATTCTTGGTGGCTAAGGCTGCATTACGCTACTAGGGCTAGCCACCTCATCAGCTTGTACTGCACTGCTGGTGCACACCTTTTCACCTTGACATATAGCGGTGCTGGTGTATAAAAGGCCAGGATGTACTATGCTGCTGGTCACTGCTCCAAATCATCAAAAGGTAGTGCAGTGCTTGTACTTGTGCCCTGATGTATTTGAGCATAATTATGCATTTCTAACACTTCAGCAACATGGGGTCAGGTATGTCCGGTTTTAGCTGGGACTTCTTCGCTATAATCCAAGCTAGCTGTCAGGGCGCTGCTGCTTTCTATTGGTTCATATTATGAGCATGTTTCTGACAGTGAGGCTTCCCCTTAGCCTAGTGACCATTATGGGAAAAAGAGCTCCTGGCTAGCAATCAGGGAGTGCTTGTGCGTTAGAAATAAAATTAACAACTAATGCTTGCAGAGACCAGGTCTGATCTTTCCAACACTGTGATTTTGTGGATAATATAGCAGAGGTGGCAGTGATAAAAAAAATGATACTGCCATTGCACTTGTTGGGGGGCTAAACACAAGTGCTGGCAGCGATCAGGCTGATACTGTTAACAATATGTTTTTGGAGAAATATACTATTGGGGACATTAGTATAGCTTTGATCGTGATCATGATACTGATGCATACAGACACTATACTAGTAATGGTGGTGCTCAGCAACGTATAGTGTGACTGCCATAGTGTGGTGGACAATCTGGCACTAACTGACACTGGCAAGGAGAGACTCTAACTTACTCTGATGCTATCTGACGTTGCTAGTGATATTAATGCAGTGATCAGTGATAAATACTGTACACTGTACTAATGACACTGGTGACAGGGCAATCAAAGGGTTAACTGGAGGGAAATAAAAGGGTTAATTGTGTTTAACAAATGTACTGTATGCAAGTGTATATATGCTGGTTTTACTCACACAGAATCTGTATTTCGTTTCTTCCTGAAAAGGGCTCAGGGAGGAAGAACCAACCAAATCCTGTGTCTTCTGTTTACAAACAAATACTTGGGGGAACACCCTAACTATGCATCACACTAAAGATGGTGCTGCTATAAGACCATACAAACAGAGCAAAATATTACAGTGCACATAACAGGTTCACAAATTAACCTAGTAAGTACTGGATCCTCACAGATGGGTGTCCATGCTTCGATGTCCTCTCAAAATCAGCACAATGATATATACAAGAGGCGGCACTCTGGAAATCCTTGCAGTAATTTTTAATGGTGCACGCAGTGCATAAAAGTACAACAGCTGACGCGTTTAGGTGGATAACCGCCTTGGTCACAGCTCAAGATATACAGTATCTCACAAAAGTGAGTACACCCCTCACATTTTTGTAAATATTTTAATATATCTTTTCATGTGACAAGACTGAAGAAATTACACTTTGCTACAATGTAAAGTAGTGAGCGTACAGCTTGTATAACAGTGTAAATGTGCTGTCCCCTCAAAATAACTCAACACACAGCTCTTTAATGTCTAAACTACTGGCAACAAAAGTGAGTACACTCTTAAGTGAAAATGTCCACATTGGGCCCAATTAACCATTTTCCCTCCCCAGTGTCATGTGACTCGTTAGTGTTACAAGGTCTCAGGTGTGAATGGGGAGTAGGTGTGTTAAATTTGGTGCTATCACTCTCACTCTCTCATACTGGTCACTGGAAGTTCAACATCTCATGGCAAAGAACTCTCTGAGGATCTGAAAAAATGAATTGTTGCCCTACATAAAGATGGCCTAGGCTATAATAAGATTGCACTGCCGAGACCCTGAAACTGAGATGCAGCACGGTGGCCAAGACCATGCAGCGGTTTAACAGGACAGGTTCCATTCAGAACAGGCCTCACCATGGTTGACCAAAGAAGTTGAGTGCACATGCTCAGCGTTATATCCAGAGGTTCATGCAAAAGACGAGATGTGACCTGTCGACACCCCAGTGGCATGCCTCCATCCCTATTGTGCAAACAGGCAAAGGAAATTTGGTCATGGGACTTTATATGAGGCATGTCACTTTGAAAAAAGGAAATAGTATATAGCATATAAAATTATATATAGATTTATTAACACACCGAAATTGGGATGACATAATACAAACAATATCCGACCAGCAAGGGCCGAAAAAGAGCTAGCATAACATAAACAGCTAAAGTAAAGATACATGATTGTACACATACATAATATATGAAGTTATGCATAAACAAGTACATGATGGATTATATGAAAATCAAATGTTAAGCATTGAATAACTCTACGTGTTTCGTGGCGTTATAGCCACTCATCAGGAGAGCAATGCCATGCATATCTGTAAGTGTAAAAATAGATAAGATAATATATTTATTAACCTTGTATCACAGTGTAAAAAAGAAACCACTGTTAAGAGGGAGATGATTTTGGTAACTTACATGTCAGCTCAATAGAGATGGTCTAGTCTACAGGAAAGAGGGGGGGGCGCCTGAACAGTGTCTGGCCCAGGGCTGAGGTGGGGATGGTCCCGTCCCAGACAGGGGAACAGTCAGGAGGATGGCCATTTAGAACATTCCAAGTAAAAGAAAAAAGGCATGATTGGATACATCCAGCCCAATCTTGTCTGGAAAATGTCAAAAAATAGGAAACTATAAGAGTATATATGTGTATATAGATAGTGATGTCCATATACTACAAATACATATCGTCCAAGTTGAAAGTTAGCTGGGAGGTAAAAAAAAGTCCAAGCATGCCACCAATAGTAGAAGAATGTGGATGAAAGGAAAAGCAGATCCATGGGATGTGAGAGGTTGGAAATAGAAACAGGAAAATTGGTGACAAAGAGGAAATGTGACTAATACAAGTGTCAGTGGGTTAATAACAACCGCTAAGCGAGCAGTAAACCAGAGTGCTGGAGGTGCATGGTAATAGGGAGTGTAGGTATGAGGAGACCTCATGCATGGACTTACCCAAGAAAAATGCTGCTGTGCATAGTATGAGACGTTCTCACTCACCTGGTGGTGAAGTCTGGCTTATGCAGGGAGCAGCCTCTCGTATAAACCTGATTCCTGAACCCCTAGTAGTGCAGACAGGGAGCTATAGAGTACATGGAGGCAAGAGGGCTTGGATGAGTAGTGGTGCAAGTGTGGAGGTTTCCTCCGGAGCTCGTGCTTGGAAGATAGTGTAGTGGTTCAGTCTGGGTTGGCAACAGACGGGCAGTGCGGTACAAGTGGGGCAGGCAAGAGAGTGGTCAGGTGCAGGCTGGGTCATCAACAGGCTGGCAGCGAGGTACACAGGGATGAGACAGAAGAGTGGTCGTAGGCAAGCCGGGGTCAGTGCAGGCAGAAGACAACAGGAATAGAAGACCAGCCGGGGTCACAGAGACAGGAGACTTCAGGAAAACACACTGCTGTAGGCACAGGTAACACTGTGGAATGGACAGCATCTGCTGCAGGGATGTTGCCTGCTTAAATAGACTGGTCTGGTGCCATTGGCATGCACAGGCGCGTGCACACTTGCACAGGTGCACACAACAGTGCACAGATGCAAAAAACATTCACTTCCTAATATTGCCCCCCCCCCAGGGGCAGCCTCCGGATGCCCAGACGGGCCATCTTCTCTGGGTGATGCCTCTTGAAAATCCTGACCAGTCTTTCAGCATGTACATTGCTCTCTGACTCCCAAGAGTTTTGTTCAGGGCCGTAGCCCTTCTGTTTGATTAAATATTGGATGCGGTTACCCCTCTTTCTGCAGTCCATAATAGCTTCCACCTCGTATTCCTCCTCTCCATTCACTAGAACTGGCTCCGGTGGTTTAGTCCTTCTGCCTGGAAAATGGTCTGGGATTGCAGGTTTTAGCAGGGTTACATGTAATACAGGGTGAATCTTTAAAGATGGAGGTAACTCTAGTTCATAGGCCACCCTATTGATCCTCCTCTTGATTGGAAATGGCCCCATAAATCTAGGGCCCAACTTCTTAGTAGGACAAGCAAACTTCAGGTTTGTGGTTGTCAGCCAGACCCGTTCGCCAGGTTCCAGATTCAGCTCACCCCGACTTTTATTATCGTAGGCCTCCTTGTTATACTTTTGGGTCCTAGACATTGTCTCTTGTAGTAACTTACAATTGTCCTTGAAAAAGACCATCGTCTTCTGAACAGCTGGTACTGGGCTTTCAGGAATTGGGTTAGGTAGGAAGGACGGGTGGAACCCATAGTTTGCGAAGAATGGAGACTGGTTGGTAGCTGAGTGGACCGTATTATTATACACAAATTCAGCCAAGGGAAGTAGCTGGACCTAGTTATTTTGAGAGAAGGTGGAGAAGCAGCGCAGGTACTGCTCCAACGATTGGTTAGTCCGCTCAGTCTGACCTTTATTCTGTGGGTGGTAGGCCGAGGAGAGAGATAGCTCAATGTCTAAAGAGGAAAACAGGGCCTTCCAGAATCTAGAGGTGAATTTGGTTCCATGGTCGGATATAATATTTGTTGGTACCCCATGAAGCCCATGAAGCCTGACAATCTCTTTGATAAATACTTCTGCTGTTTCGGCAGCGGTGGGTATGCCTTTTAAGGGACGAAAATGTGCCATCTTTGTGAGCCGATTCATTATTACGAAAATAGCAGAATAGTCCTCTGATGTGGGCAGTTCCACGATGAAGTCCATGGAGATCATGGTCCAAGGCTTTTCCGGTACTGAGAGGGGGTTGAGTAGGCCCCATGATTTGGCTTTGTTGCACTTGTGTTGGGCACAGGTAGGACAGGCACCAATGTACTTTTTGCAGTCGGCATATACTTGTGGCCACCAGAAAGTACGGTGGAGAAGATCCGATGTCTTGCGAACACCGAAGTGTTGCCAACTGCCCGTCGAATATGAGAAAACAGGTGTTCTTGGGTGAGGAGGAAGTTTCCAGGTGAGAGAATGGTATCTGGGCATGTAGGAGTTTCTGTGTCACTAAACATATGGGAGATGTACGGGTCTATGGTAAGAGAGTGGACCTTTGAAGGAGGAGTGGGTTCTTGTGGACAAAAGAGTATAAGCTGCCCGTCAACCGTTGTGAAGCCACAAGCGTTCTGTAGCCTAGAAGAGGTGGCATGAAAGACCACCGGTGTTCATATACGGCTGACGTTTTTCATGTAACCACGGACAGGATGGACACGGGTTGTGTTCACGTTGTTTCGGTTTAGTACCCCGGATGAGTTGGGGGAGAGTCATGGCCTTTTCGGAACCTGGTACTAGAGGTACCTGAAGTAGCAC
>BLSH010064705.1:262391-273353 GCA_018402905.1 Glandirana rugosa
GGGGGGGGGGGCTGAATTTGAAGGGGCTGAGTAAAGTAGAGGGTGAATGAGATTGATTGGGCGGTATGAGAACTGGGAGGTGCAGGATTAACTCCTGCCTTGATGGTGGGGGAAGACCTATGCCAGTTACCTTTGGGGTATAGTATATAAGTGAGACCTATACGACTATCCAAGTGGCTGAGGGTAAAATAGGGCTATCATTGTACTCCTATGCTAATTGGGGGGGGATCATGTCTGAAATGCCTGTCACAATTTAAATACTGAGAGCCAGTGTGTCAGAGCTTGTTGCGGTTTCCCACTGGGGGGGTCACGGGCAGTGTAGTCTATGTATACACTTTAGAGACGGGGCTGTTCAAAGTTTGAGATGTAATCTGGTGTAGTTTTGTAGTGTATCCAGGGTGCCCATTTTTTGTAGAATTTGTGTGGAATATTGTGAGCGATTGCGATGAGTTCCTCTACTTCCTCGATTTTGTTAATGCGGGTAAACCAAGCCTTTAGCGAGGGGGGTCAATAGTACCCCATATTCTCGGGATGCAAGCTCTTGCCGCATTGACCAACATTAGGGCTAGGGATTTTCGATAGGTGTGTGTACCATTCGGTTGGTAATGAAGTAGGAATTGTGCCGGGGTAAATTCCAAGTCGTGTGTGGTTATGTGTTTGATGTGGGCATGGACCATTTTCCAGAATGTTTGTATGCGGGGGCATGCCCACCAGATGTGCAACATGTCTCCCGGGGAGAGGGAGCATCTCCAGCAAGCGTCAGGTAAATTTTTGTTAAACTTGTGAAGTAGGGCGGGGGTGCGGTACCATCTCGTTATTATTTTATAATTGGTCTCCTGTATGGATACATTAATAGATCCTTTATATGCCTGAAGGTGAATAACTTCCCAGTCCTTGTCTGTGAAACTGAGTTGGAGATCCTGGGCCCACGCCCTGCAAGCCGGCCCCTCATCGGCTCTGGTGGGTTCCCACAACATGTTATGAATCGCAGATATAACATGGCGTTGTGGCTCGTTGGAGAGGCATAGCTGATCAAATGCGAGAGGTCACCAGACCAGTTCACAGAGTGTTGGGTGCTCTTGAAAAAAAGTTTGATCTCTATTTTTAATATTCTGTCTTCGCGACCGGTCCTCTAAATCAGCGACCTTTAAATGTAGCATTTGAATGATGGCCGCTCGGTCATCCTGGATGTCTACCACCGTGTTGTGGGCCTTGGTGGCTTCTGCAAGATGGTGCTCTATATGTGCGGTGCGGTCCTCAAGGGAGGCTTGAGTAGTTGGGCAATGGAGGTTTTTAATTCCTGGTGGAGATCCGCTTGCAAAGAAAGCAGAATGGCTTTAATTGCTTGTTCTGAGGCTGGGCTATCAGAGGTAGGGAAGGCTGCCAGCGGAGGGATAGCTGTGTCATCTGTCATGGGACTACAAGTCCCAGCGCCATGTTGCTTTTTTATGGGGAGTTGTTTCTCAGGTGAGTGCAGGGGAAAGTCCACAATGCACTTACCTCTGTCCCCTGGGGATGGTGTCTGGTCTCGTACTGGCACTGGAGTTTCGTCCATCTCTGTGGTAGAGTGCTCCGGTGCTGTGACAAGATGATCCGGCGGCCTCTCCCCTTCTCCATGCTGCTGGTCGGCACCATGTTGCTTTATGGGCCTCATGTAGAAGTCTAGCAGCTTGCGGAATCCCTTAGGCTGTTTGTCCCTTCTGGGCACAGTCCAGGCGGGTTCCCCTCTTTTTTGGAGGGCGGGTAGTCGCTGTGCGGTGGCTGGTATAGCAAGTATGGAGCGACAGAGCTCAGCTTTCAGGCTGCCATCTCCTTACATGGCCAGGACATGTCCCCGGGATGCCATGTTTTTAATGGAGCTTGCCTGGGTCTCCACGCAGTCACAGCAAGCTGCTTCTTTGGGCAGAGGAGGGAATCTAAGCTTCTTACCCTATCCAGCAACTGCCCTGGAGGATCTGCGGGGCATCAGCGTGTTAGTGACCACCTAGTAGAGAGGAGTACGCAGGGAACTAGGAGATATACCCCTGAGTGTCAGCGGAGCTCCAGATCAGACATCCATGACCCCCCAAACTATTTTAGTCACCCTTTAAATGCACTATAAATCATATCCATACACAATAATTCTTAAGAGTACACTGCAGTCAAAATTAAACTTTGAGATGCATACAGGGAAAGCAACATAACTACTAAATTCAAACCATCAAGAGCTATTTTAGTGTACCAGTTCACTCCATTCTGATTTTTTCTGATCCTTGAAGTACCAAAGTTTTTTTGACAGCTAATAGTGAGCGTAATCATTCTCAGAAGGTTCATGTGTCAGAATTATCAACATCAAATGTATTCAAAACTATTAGAGAAAAAAAATATATCAAATTATATTTATGCAAAAACCACCCGTTATGTTTTTAAGGGCCTATTTACACTTGTCTGACTTGTCATGCGACTTTGACATGCCAAGTCACATGAAAAGTTGCAGCCCATTGTTTGCAATGGCAGTTGTTCAGATCGGTGTTGCTCAATGTCACAGTAATTTTGAAAAAGTGCCTCCACTACTTTAGTGCGACTTTGATGCAACTTTGGTCTAGAGAATGTAAAGTCGGATCAAAGTCGCATTGAAAATCAAATCAAAATGACTTTCTCAAGTCGCACTGGAAACCGGTAATGTGAATGGAACTTTAAGGGTGGGGAAAAGGTTAATGATTTCTAGCAAGGAAAAATGTTTCTTGATAAATACAATTTGTATATATTTTTCTCTTAAAGTTTTGTCTAAATTTGGTGTTGATGATTCAGACATGTTCTCTAGAAAGGGTTCTGCTGAATATTGTTTGTATTTGAGGAACAGGGATCAAAATGGATGTATTCCATCTACAGACTTGAGCAACTTTTTTTTAAAGGCTTAATAGCTATTTTGCACGAAAACCAGCTAGATTCATACCAGTTGTATAGATCTAAATGAGACTGATGATACAAAAAGTAGAGTGGGAGGAAGATACACTGCATATTCATCACAGAGTATTCCCCATGAGCCCTCCTACTGACCCTATATTGATCTGTGTATCCTTTTTACGACAAGGGATTACATAGCATTTATTAAAAGGTAAAATGAGCAAACTTTTTTGTTTACTTGAGAGCATAAGTAGTTTGGGAGATGATTTCATATGTTGCCTGAATAACTCTTTAAATCATAACTCTTAATTGATTGATCAATATGTATAATTCTCTGCCTATTAGTAAGAAATGCTATTGTACATGCGCTGCTCTGTTGTTACCTATTATCTGAAAACAATTTTTAAAAAAGTGTGTCATAAATAATGATGAATCCTGTGTAATTCCAGAAACAGAGGTAGGCAGTTTCCAAGGTTCTGAAATCATGCAGTTCCTGGTTCCATAGCATCTACAAGGTTACATCCCTAGGATTACCCTGTTGCCACCAGATGACAGGCAAGCCAAATGAAAGCAATGAGCAACCTCACCGAAGCTGATATTAACTGGCTATCCGAGCAGTGATTAAAGATCAGAGGTAGACACTAAAGATAAAGCCAGGTTAACACCAAAGAAGCAACTTAAGAAAGATCTATAATTATAATGTTTTTTATGTGCTTTCTAACCCCAGTTATGAGTAACAACCAGCACACTTAGGCCTCATACACACAGGTGTATGTTTTAAAAATAAGCAAAACATCAGGTCTGACATCAGGGAAAAATCTGCGTTTTGTTCTGTGTTTTGCATCAGCGTTAATGAGCGTTAGTGAGTGTTAGTGAGCATCGGTGTCAATAGGCGTTTTTAAAAAAAAAAAAAAATCCTCTGCTATCTTTCAACCTAAAAACCTAGGCATCAAAAATGCCAGTTAACACCGGTACAGCGTTAGTGGGCGTTAGTGAGCGTTTTGAGGCTTCTGCGTCAAAAAAAACCAAAATGTTACAGCCTCAGAACGCGCTGCCCGTGGGTTCTAGTTTCAGCTCACTAACGCCGACGCCCTCTACAGCTAAAAAACATTGGCGGTTTTATGGGGCCATTGACTAACATGGAGAGCTGCAAAAAATGCCAAAAAATGTCTGCGTCAAAAAATGTCCGTGTATATGAGGCCTTACCCCCTGCTCCAGCCAATCCAACAGGAGCTTTAAAGGAGATGGTTGAGTCATACTTACAGCTTGTCTCATAGGAGACAGGACAGTAAGGAAAAATAATTACTTCCTTAAGCAATATTGTTTTCTTAGGCACTGTGTAGATGCAATGAGCAAGATTTAATGCTATAGTATAACATTAGTAGGGTTGCGTTTTGGGTTTAGAGCCATTGTGGGTTCATGGAGGATCTCATGCTTTTGTGGTTCTATAAAGCTCAATGTTTATGGCCAAAAGTTTGTGTCTGAAGCCATAATACAATGTATAATAATTGTCCCTGATCAGGTGGGCTCTAAGAGCCAATAATCTGAAAATTGGGCAAGCCAATTCTCTAATTTTATTTTCAATATTGCTTTATTAGGTTTTAGAAACAAAGTTGTACAATAAATCAACCAGATAAAGTCACCATAGTGAAGACTTCAGCAAGCATAAGGATGTAGTGTACAACGTTTCAAAGGTGACCAAGTCATAGCTATGGTGCTAAAACAGAGATAGCTACCAATAAAGCAACAAAACAACGGGATCCAATCATAGCAAATAAATTCATTTCCAGTAGGCCAAAGTGGTTGAGGCCAAATTTTTTTCCATTTTGCATTGGTGGTTAAGGTCTCTAACCATGTCTGCCATGCTGAGTTTTGTAGGAGAGTTCCAAAACCTAGCAATATTTCATTTTGCATCTAAGAGTAGGTAGATAAGTCAAAAGGCTAGCCAGAGGCCAGCCTGGATTTGTAGGAGGAGTCTGAGGGGTATATATATCCCTCCTCCTCTGTCTGCTCCTGCGTCGGCTCGTTTCTTGGTTCCTGGACAGTTGCCGATCATCATTTCCGGCTTCGTCCCATTCGACTGACGTCATTTCCTGTTCCATATGGCAGGGGGAAACTTTGCTTGTTTACACAGCAGCAGGAGGCATCGCTGTTCGTTCGTGCCTGTGGGAGGAGCGGATCAGGAGAGCTAACAGGGGCCTTGCCGCCCACCCCCGCCACAGCAGGTGTTCGATGGGAGTTAGGTGCAGGGCCAGTCAGTGTGTAAGGGGTGTCGGTGGGCACAAGATATTGGCACGATTGTTTCACACTGCAGGGGATCTGGAGCTGGTATCAGGTCCCCAGGTGGGGGAGAGGTGGCCTGTTGGTATGTTTGCTGCTCCAGCAAGGATGCTGGTATATTGGGGTCCCTGCGATCCAAGCAGTAGTGGGCCCCTGTGCTGTTGGAGTTGGTATATACCATAGATATATGAATATACATTTATGGGGGGACTTGTAGTTCCACAGCATGTCTGTACAACGTCAGTCATGTTGCCGCTTGTAGGCATATTATGGAGTGGGGGGGTGGTTTTGCACAGTTCGGTTCTTGTCAATATTGAGCTCATAGGATGGGGGTTGTTACCCAGTATTGGGGTGGGGGGGTAGGGGGAGTGGTTCTGCTGGATCATTCATCCATGGTGTCTGAGCCATCACTTGTCGGTCACACCACACCGTCCGTGTTGCTAGGATATTGCAGGCGGATATTCTCGTGGCGTTTACACCGGCAGTAAGATGTGTGCCAGGGGAATCTACGAGGGGAGGCCACCTCAGGTAGGTGTCAGTTCGGCAGCCCTACCTCGCTCAGCCATTATCATCCATGCTCCACCATATGCTGGGCTATCTTATCTCACCCCAGGCTTGCTCATTGACTCCTCCCTCACTGTCGGCATCGTTGGTCAGTTTCCTGGGTATACAAGTTCTCACGGTCATTAGGCAGCACTGGACTTGTGGTTCTCCACCTCGCGATCTGCAGGCCCGACTAGGTTCCATGTAACAGTGTCCATTTTCGTCATCATATTCATTTCGATGGCTTGTCATACTTTTACGTTGATCGTTGCATTGTATGTACATGTGATGTTGTTGCAGGTGGGTCCCAGCGTTCTGCACAGGGCCAGCAGGGTGTGTTTTGTGTGGCACTGCATCACGAGTATAGTTAGGCAATTGTCACATATCAGGATCTGTCACGTCCACGGATCCATACGGGCTGAGGTTTCCTTTTTTAAGGATTGTAGGACCACAATCTTTCTCGCCCGTATAACATACATCATACGATGCACTTTCATCTCATTACACCTGCACGACTACCCACCATAGTCTGTGGGTACCTTAGCTCTGAGTGTTCATTTTAAGTTACCTGTCTGCACTGCAGGTTACTCAGGCTCACTTACTGCATATACTGGTGGGGGGGGGGCGTTTTTTCATTAGGTTCTTATTCAAGCACTGTTGGTCTGATCATTTCTGCACCTACATCCATATACTTAGGTTTGAAGGCGGGTGTTGTTTTTCATGTTTTTGGTTGTCTGTTCTCATTTTCTCTAGTTTGTGTTTCCTTAGATTGGGGCATGTCTCAATTTCGGTAAGTGATAAAGGTAAAAATCACATTTATCACTCTAACCCCACGTCGGGGTTCAGAGCTTGGTAGTATCTAGTCATAAGGTGTGGGACCAGAACAGGCCCGTAGCTGAGTGTCGTCACAGGGGTATACCTTTGCCACAGCCAGGAAGGCAGAATGCTTTGGATTATAATTCCCACTTTGTCCCAACCTCTTTTATCCACCAGTGCTATTCCCTGTTTGCGTCAGTTGTCGGTTTTAGCACGGATATCAGGGGCAGTACAGCTAAGTTTGTTCATCAGTTGCACAATGGGCATATTCTATCAGTTCTAGGTGTCTGTTTTCACTGGGTCAGTATATTACCACTGCACGTGTTCACATTCATTTTGATTTTGTCTTTTTTCACTCAGGATATGCCAGGACAGCTAGTTACATGGGGCACGGTGCTCACAGCTCCTTATCTCCTCAGTCATGAAGGTGGGGAGGGCTCACACAGCTCATTACCATTACCCGTAGGTTGGGGGGGGGTAATCAGCATCCACGGTCCGCTGATGTAGGGCTGGCATACGGGTAGGCCATTTCTCAACAGTTCTCATTGGGCGCATTGCACCATCTCTATTCTCATATGCATTCTGTTTTCAACATATTTTCGTTCGGTCATTCCATCATGTATGCACAGGTATAGTTAGCTAGTTATCTTACGTCAGGATCTGTCAACACGTCTACAGATCCATATGGGCTGAGGTTTAGTTTTTAAATGATTGTTGGATCGCAATCTTCGCGCCTGTATACCATACGTCATATGATGCACGTTCATCTCTTTACAACTGTACAACTACCCACCACGGTCTGTGGGTACCTTAGCCCTGAGTGTTCGTTTTTAATTACCTGTCTTTGCGCTGCAGGTTACTCGGGCTCGCTTACTGCAAACACTAGGGTGGTGTTTGTCATTAGGTTCATATTCACGCGCTGTTCTTGTCATTACTGCACCATAGATCCATTTACTTAGGTAGGCACAAAGGGGTGTTGTTGTTTTTCAGGTTCTGGTTGTCTGTTCTCATTTTTCTCTAGTTGTGTTTTCTCAGGTTTGGGTATGTCGCACGTTTTGGAAAGCAACTAATTCACGTTAATCACTCTGACCCTACATGGGGGTTTAGAGCATGATAGCATCCCGATCATCAAGGACTTCGACTATATCCAAGCTCATAGCAGGGCTTCAGCACAGGAATATTCCTTTTCAGGCCACAGACGGAAGGCAGAACTCTTCAGATTGGCTTCAGCAGAAGGTCAGGCTTCCATTCTCAATGAGTTGCTGGAGATTGTTCCAAGGGGTGCATGTGCATGTGCAGGGTCGGCCCATTGGGATGGTCTGAGGCAAGTTTCCTCATATATATTGTAGATTACGATTTGTCTTTGACTCATTCATCTCACATTCCAAGCCTCAATTCCATCATTCCAGCTGAGGTTTTTCCTTTCCTTTTCCACTCATCCGTGGATCAGGCTATCCAGCGCATTCTACAGTTAGGGGGGTACTTGGTTCTTCAAGGCTGATATTACTGATGCTTGAAGCTACTTCCTATCAATCCTACCCTCTAGTGATGGCAAGGTAAAATGGCGCAAACATTGTTATTCCACTACCTTGTCAACCTTCTGGTCAAAAGCAGTCCTCACTTATTTGACACCTTTGCCCAGGCACTCTTTTGGATCTTGGGTAACTGTAAGATGGTCAGGGGATAATTCATTATCTAGATCAATTCCTGCTCCTACCAAAGGCTCTGGTAATTCACCCAGGGAACTGCAGTCTCTTACAGGGCTGTTTCTGAGCAAACGTCCCCTCAGCTGTTCGCAAAGTGGAAGGTCCCACCATCACCGTTTTCAAAAGGGGACTTGCAGTTACTTTGGGTATGCTGAATCATGCCATGAGAATTATTTTACAGGGTAGAGCTTTGTTCCAGGTTACTGGCCCTCCTTCCCCTGTTTATGGACTCTAACTAGGTTGTCTGGTTATAAGCAGATGCACAAGCTGACCTAATCATGTGAGACCAGTTCCTGTATGACTGGCATGGCATTCCCATGTTCATTCCACAACCAATGATTTTTTATATGTGGTGTGGTGCACCACCACATTATGGGTGTCAGGTCCGAGCATTCCTAGATGAACAGTTTCCTGGAAAGTGGATTGGTCGTCGTGGGCCAGTTGAATGCTCCCCAAGGTCTCCCGATCTGACCCCCTTAGACTTTTATCTTTGGGGTCATCTGAAGGCAAATTTCTATGCGGTGAAGATACGAGATGTGCAGCACCTGAAACTACGGATACTGGAAGCCTGTGCTAGCATTTCTCCTGCGGTGTTGCTATCAGTGTGTGAAGAGTGGGAGAAGAGGGTTGCATTGACAATCCAACACAATGGGCAGCACATTGAACACATTTTATAAGTGGTCAGAAACTTGTAAATAACTCATGAAAGAATAACATTACGTTAAAACCAAGCACACCATTGTTTTTCTTGTGAAATCCCCAATAAGTTTGATGTGTCACATGACCCTCTTCCTATTGAAAAAACAAAAGTTGGATTCAAAATTGCCGACTTAAAATGGCCGCCATGGTCACCACCCATCTTGAAAAGTTTCCCCCCTCACATATACTAATGTGCCACAAACAGGAAGTTAATATCACCAACCACTCCCATTTTATTAAGGTGTATCCATATAAATGGCCCACCCTGTATTTAGCTTTACCTGTCCATTTTAACATTTCATAACCACACATATTTTCTGTGTATTTTGCCCTCTTTCAGGCATACTGACCAGCCAAACCAAGACACACCTCAGGTCTTGGTAGTTAGGGTTATCGAATTTCTAGATGAAGGCTCTGACTACAAGTCGGAGGCCAGCCTGGATTTGTAGGAGGAGTCTGAGGGGTATATATATCCCTTCTCCTCTGTCTGCTCCTGCATCGGCTTGTTTCCTCGTTCCCACCCACCCGTTTCCCCCAAACTTTCATTAGTGTTATACATCATACGTATTTCATATACATATATTCAGGGTATGCCCTCTTTCAGGTATACTGACCAGCCAGACCAAAGCACACCTCAGGTCTTGGTAGTTAGGGTTATCGCATTTCTAGATGAAGACTCTGACTACAACTACAGTTCTAGAGTTGGAAGGTAGCTGGTCGATCACCAGGTGTAAAAGTGCCAAGGCAGGGTTAAATGGGCTTGTGTAAGTGGTGATGGACATGCGTAAGTGAGGAAAATAATGAAAAGACGCAGTTCCAATATGAACATATAAATTTACAATGCCAAAAGTAATGATAGAGCAAGCCTGTTTTTCTACACCAACACTGTGGCGGCGGCTGGTTAGGAAAGATTTTAGACAACTTGAAGGGAGATAAATACCAGTGATGGTGTAATTTCTGATATAGTTCCCAGTGATTGGAGCAGTGGGAGGCATGTAGAGGAAATTGTTGTTTTCCATGTGGAGTCAGTATAGAAATTATTTAGCTCAATTTCCCATTTTAGGATTGTGGTTGTTGTTGGAATTTATGAATTTATAATATTATTTTGAATAATATTGGGCTCTGAAATATATGAAATGTATGGAATATAATGTAATATGTTAGTTATATTTGTGAATGTTATTTCAATGTGCTTTTGACAGAGAAACATAATGTTGTATGTGCAATTCTATTTTAAACCTCATGTGAAGTAATGTTAGGAGGAGTCATGAGTGGTCTTTCTATAGACTTAAAGGCCATATAAGTAGTGAAGGTTACTTTGAAAAGAGCTGACCTAAGGTTTACAAACAGTATAAGAATTCGTGACTTAGAGTGTTAGCTAGGAAGGGAAGAAAGGTAATGAAGGATATGAAAGCCTACATTCTCGGAGACGTGACATGAACACCTGTCAGAACTCTTCCTCCTCCTGACTGACATCTGAAGCCATACCATATCTCATGATCATAGACTTCATATTATATTGCTACGTAAGTTTTTCTGATGTTATGTTATGAAGAATAAACCAAAAAGATTTTCTAATGATGTTGTTCATGCAAGAGTTCTTCGATGAAAGCTAAGAAAGGATTTTCAACATCATGGTGGAAGAATGCGGACACGCATATAGATTGTTTAATCTTGATGCCTGTTTACGATCTTGCTACAAAAAGTGAGTTTTTATGTCTGTTTTCTCACCTGTCAATAGCTTGTATGTTTTAGCAAGCAGAAGAAAAACTAATTTGTTAGATATACGCACAGGCGTAAGAAGGTGGTACTACAACTTTTAGGAAAGAATCGAAAGTAGCTTCTTGAGAACGTACTTGTTGTAGTAATCTTTTAGAAAAACCAAATAAGAAGTATTGTATTGTAGTCTTTTTGAATGCATCGTTATATTATACTTCAGATACTAGTACTCTATACCATACCGAAGTCTACAGTCAGTCCTCCTCCTTCTCAAGACTGTCCACAAGTACAGTGCAGAGGCTCTTACATCCGA
>BLSH010064705.1:280947-292025 GCA_018402905.1 Glandirana rugosa
AGCTTGGAACGTTTTTTGTTTTTTGCTTTTGTCTGTATTTGCCTTTCCAGAGAGCTCCTTGCTGTAGTGACCAGTTATAGATGGGGGACAGTGACCTTGTTTGTTGTGTAGTCACTATTTTTGGTACCATACCAGCGCCGCAGCCGCCATTGGGCCACGGCTGGGTGTCTGGTCATGTACCTTTAAGGAGGGTTGGGCTCCTCCAGTCACCTGTCCTTCATCTATCCATTCAATTGTTTGTGTGCTTCCACTGTGAAGCCTCTTATATAGAGTTAGGTCTGCAGTATACAGGGAGCCTTGTCGTGGCCTGCAGCTTACACATACACTTGCAAATGTGTGTAACCAACCCCCTGTCTTTTAAACGCTGGACTGTTAGACAGGTAAATTTGGCTTGGTGGCAGACTGGTCCGCAGGTTGAGCTTGGAACGTTTTTTGTTTTTTGCTTTTGTCTGAGGTGAATGATGCCTCGTACAAAAGAGCTCTCAGAAGACCTACGATTAAGAATTGTTGACTTCCATAAAGCTGGAAAGGGTTATAAAAGTATCTCCAAAAGCCTTGCTGTTCATCAGTCCACGGTAAGACAAATGGTCTATAAATGGAGAAAGTTCAGCACTGCTGCTACTCTCCCTAGGAGTGGCCATCCTGTAAAGATGATTGCAAGAGCACAGTGCAGACTGCTCAACGAGGGGAAGAAGAATCCTAGAGTGTCAGCTAAAGACTTACAAAAGTCTCTGGCATATGCTAACATCCCTGTTAGCGGATCTACGATACGTAAAACACTAAACAAGAATAGATTTCATGGGAGGATACCACAGAGGAAGCCACTGCTGTACAAAAAAAACATTGCTGCACGTTTACAGTTTGCATAAGAGCACCTGGATGTTCCACGGCAGTACTGCCAAATATTCTGTGGACAGATGAAACCAAAGTTGAGTTGTTTGGAAGAAACACACAACACTATGTGTGAAGAAAAAGAGGCACAGCACACCAACATCAAAGCCTCATCCCAACTGTGAAGTATGGTGGTGGGGGCATCATGGTTTGGGGCTGCTTTGCTGCATCAGGGCCTGGATGGATTGCTATCATCAAAGGAAAAATGAATTCCCAAGTTTATCAAGACATTTTGCAGGAGAACTTAAGGCCATCTGTCCAGCAGCTGAAGCTCAACAGAAGATGGGTGTTGCAACAGGACAATGACCCAAAGCATAGAAGTAAATCAACAGCAGAATGGCTTAAACAGAAGAAAATACGCCTTCTGGAGAGGCCAAGTCAGAGTCCTGACCTCAACCCGATTGAGATGCTGTGGCATGACCTCAAGAAAGTGATTCACACCAGACATCCCAAGAATATTGCTGAACTGAAACAGTTCTGTAAAGAGGAATGGTCAAGAATTACTCCTGACCGTTGTGCACGTCTGATCTGCAACTACAGGAAACGTTTGGTTAAAGTTATTGCTGCCAAAGGAGGTTCAACCAGTTATTAAATCCAAGGGTTCACATACTTTTTTCACCTGCATTGCGAATGTTTACATGGTGTGTTCAATAAAAACATGGTAACATTTAATTCTATGTGTGTTATTAGTTTAAGCAGACTGTGATTGTCTATTTTTGTGACTTGATGAAGATTAGATCACATTTTATGACCAATTTGTGCAGAAATCCATATCATTCCAAAGGGTTCACATACTTTTTCTTGCAACTGTAGTACAGGCTGTCCATAAGAAGGGGAATTTGTGCATAAGTTGGGATTTAAGCATGGGTGGAGTATGTAGGCTTAAAGCGGAGTTCCACACAGAATTTTTTTTTTACATGATTCAAGTCCTTTGCCTATATAGACTTACCTTTGAAGGAAATTTTTTTTCATACTCACCCTAAGTTGCTTGTTGCTAGGTGATCTCTGTAATCTGCCCCTTTTAGGTCCTAGGCTCTTCTCCTCACTTCCTGCTTACCCTGGCCTTCTGGGAGATGTGACTCATCATTTCCCAGGAGTCAGTGAGCTTCCCTATACTGTAAAATTGTGTTGTTTCCAGACAGGAAATTACGCGATTTAAGGTGGACCGAGATCGAGGAGTGCATGATGGTTACCCACCATGCACTTCTTTCAGGAAGAGATGCCAGGAGACTATGGATGGGCTTCAGATGCCCTCACCTAAAATGGAAAAGTCCAGCAGTGAGAGAAACGAAATTGTGAGTAAAAAATACATGTAATTACTAGGCGGTTTGAAAGTAAGGAAACAAAAGGTTACATCTATTTAGTATTAAGAGTGGCACTAAACTGAAAAAGGGTATGCTGTATTTTTTGGAGAGAGGTATTTGGATTGAATACCATAAGAATCACATCATCATGCCAGAAATTTGTGGGTTATATCTAATGCATTCAGCAAGTGGTTTCCTGTCATGCTGGCATCCCTGTCTTTGGTGCCATTGGTGATTTGTAAGGTATCTGACAGAAAACCTGAGACAAGAACTCTAGCAGAGGGTTGAGAATATGGGGACATAATTGCTGATAACAACCAGCCAGAACAGCCACATTTTTCTAGCACAACTTTTTGGAACCCACAACAGACCCTGTCAAACATCTTCTTTGCATCCAAGGATGGGTTAGAGTTCCACAGTTCTGATAAGAGTAATTACTCTGCGTGTCTCGTCAGGTGCTTGTCTGCCCAAAATAAACCCTACTTGGTCAGATTTGACAAGGTGCGGCACTAGAGCTTTAGCATATATTTTGATATCAATGTTTATTAGTGATATTGGTCTGCAATTGTTGGTGTGGGGGGCGGGGGGGCTTTACCTGGCTTAAGGATGGTACAAATGATGGCTTGCAACATCTTCTTAGGGAAGGAACCAGAGGATGCGGCACGATTGTAAATAGCCACCAGGTGGGGAGATAAAAGATCTTTACATTTTGTTATATTTGTTGGTGAAGCCATCTTGGCCTGGAGATTTATATAATAGTAAGGACTCGATGAGGGGGTGGAGCTCAGTAGCTGTGAATGGTTGAGAGAGGTTTACTAGTTGTTCTGCACTTAAAGAAGGGAAGTTGACAGTACGTAAAAAGTCAGTAATGAGCTGGGTGGACAGTTGTAAGGTGAAAGACTCATTTTGAAGGTCAAATAGAGATAATATTCTCAAAATACATTTTGCTTTGTCATGGGACACAAGTTAGGTGCCAGCAGTGGGGGGATTAACCACTATCTTCTGCTTATTTAATATGGTTGCTATAATATTGGATATTATTGTTAGAATAATGTTAATATTCTGTTTTTATCATTTACCAATTATAATATTGCAAAGATTGAAAAATGAAGTAGATCCTGTGGAAGCTCCTTTCGGGAAAAACACATCAATCTATTTATGGGACAATGGGCAGAACACACACATATATATATATATATATATATATATATATATATATATATATATATATATATTTAGTACTTAGTAATCTATAACTTAAAAGTATAACACTGGACACAAATTACTGTATGCATGTTAAGTCAGATTTAATCATGGAAATAATGTCCAATGCTCTCCTGAAACAAATATAATTTCCAGCTAAATTAAAAATAATAATGTTAGGTATAGGCCATTGCAAGTATAATACAGACAACAAATTACAAAGATTCGTCCACTTCAAGCTACGTATGCCACACCAATAAATATGAAAACGAAGGTAAATTCAAGGAAGGACCATAACATCTAAACTTGGCTCTCTTGTGTGCCCAAAAGATATATGAATGGCCAACAATCCAAACAACGTAAGAAGGTTCTGGAAATCAAAAGGAGACATTAGGGCGAACATAACATTTGTAACAATCAGATTTCCACCCACCAATCCCCTTGATGGCCGCCCCAGAAAGACCTAAATTAGCTGCTTCTATAGCGGCCCCAATACAGAACGAGTGGGAGGAAAAAGGAAGGTGAGCAATACTTAACATAGCTAAACATTTCTGTAAAACAGAATTGAACTGAAAAATTGTCAAAGGATTCCCATCAACATGAATAAGAAATTGTGCTTGGGCTATTGGTCGACAGTGCAAATAGATGTGTGCTAAGAAACAGTGCATAAAGATTGATCCGAGTATCTGTAAAGTGTGATCCAATGACCAATGCCCAATTGATCTGTCTTGCTTCTACGCAGAAAGATGCGAAGGCAGTCAGGTGTGGGTACCACATCAGCAAACTGCAAACCACGTCTATTGAGTGCGAGCAATTCAGATATGTGAAAAGCGCTAAAAAAACAAAGCCTGAAAGCAAGTCTAAATAATAAAGATTCAAATGTCGTAAAACAGATTGTTCTAGTAGCTGAACTAATTTGTCTCAACCAGTCAATTGTAATCGGAAGTCTGTCATCCTTAACAAAAGGCTTCTTGCGAAACCTTTTAAGGCGCACTTCACAGAGAAAAAACGAATGCATGAAGGCGCCTTCCCCCCAAGAGGAGAAAAAAGGATACCCAGCAAGCGTTTTCACTATATGAGAATAAGAATAATTATAATTCATTAAATAATTCAAGAAGGAAAGTACTACTTTTTCCATAAAATAAGGACTAGGGATATTATTATCTCGCAAAAAGGAACACCACATTTTCCACGCGGCATTGTATCCTGCCAACGTAGAAGAAGCTAAGGAATGTTGTATGGAGTGTAGCACAGTAATCAGATGAAATCGCACAAATGGGAAGGACACGACAGGGCCACCGGATCTGCGTCCTGCACCAAATTTCAAAATTGGACTATCTGTTGATGAGACAAGGAATCAGCGATAAGATTATGCACACCCGGCATAAATTTTGCCTTGATCCAAATGTTAAGCTCAAACCATTTAAACACAATCTGAAGTAAAATCGTAATAACTGGCAACGATATGGAAACCAGGCAATTAATGGCATAAACCAATCCACGGTTATCAGAGTGTAACAAAATTTGTTTATTGCGAAACTGAGGGCCCCAAAGTTCCTAAGCAACCAGGTTCCAGATTTACAGGAATACGATATTAGCCATATAACCTTTTCACAACCAGGAAGTAGGCCATACACAAGAAGACCAATGCCCATTCCAAAACGCTCCGTAACCACAAGAGCCTGCTGCATCCGTAAAAGGATTCAGGGTCAAGGAACTACAAAATTGGGTTTGCCACACCGAGCAGCCATTAAAATAGGCCAACAACCTCTGCCAGACGAGTAAATCGTCCTTAATATCAGAAGTGATTCTAATGAAATTAATCGGGGAGGATACACCTGATATAGCTCTATATAAGTGTTTTGAAAAGACACGGCCCAGAGGCATAATGCGACAGGCAAAAGTCAATAAACCTAATAAGGTCTGAATAGTTTTCAATTGAAGCTTATGTTTTGACAAAACAAAATCCAAAAGCCATCTAATCTTAATTATTTTGGCCATAGGTAGCCGGAATTCTATCGCTACCGTGTCAATCTGAACTCCCAAAAATGTTATACACGTGGTCGGAAGAACTGATTTCTCAGGAGCTAAACTAACGCCAAATAAACTGCATATGAACTGAAATTCATTAAAAAGGCGAAGACAATCTAAAGAATTAGCTGAACCAACGAAAAGGAAATCATCCAAATAGTGTAAACAGCGCAAAGAACCCGGTCGATAACACACACTCCTTTCTAAAAAAGTTGAAAAAATCTCGAAATAACGACAGGAGAGAGAACAACACATTGGTAAGCATTTATCAAAGAAAAAAATATAATTAAATATAAACCCAGTGAATTAAAAGCTGAAGGGTATATGGGCAACAGACGAAAAGCTGATTTAATGTCAGTTTTTGGCAAAAGAGCCGAATCTCCCACTGACCTAATCTTATCTAAAGTGTCATCAAAAGTCGAATAAGAAACCAAGCATAAACAGGGATCAATATCATCATTGAGGGAGAAACCATTGGGATAGGATAAATGATGTATTAATCTAAATTTGTTTGGTTCTTTTTTAGGGTTTAAACCAAGTGGTGAAACCCTAAAATTCGCAAAAGGGGGGAAAATAAAAGGACCTGCGACTTTACATTCTTCAACTTCCTTAAATATCTTACACTTCACTATATCTTCATGTAGATTAACAGAGGATAAATTATTAAAAACTATGCAACCTGGACCAGAAAAGGAAGGTAGCATAAAACCCTTGCTAAAACCTTCAAGGATTATTACCGCTGCTGTGCGATGTGGATAAATGTGAAGCCATGGCAGCATTTTTTCCCAGTTCACCGGCATTACCGCTTTTGAGAAAAAGATCTTTATTAGTCGGCGCAGGAGCAGTAGTCGCTCTTTTAAAACAACGCACAGCAGGGTGTGTTCCAGCACAATGAGTACACACATGTCTGTATTTACAATTATGAGACCATTTACAATGGCCTTCATTGTAATTGAAACAGACTCCTTTTCTGAATTGCCCAGTCGTAGGTACATTAGTTTTCAAAAATTGTTTTTTGGGGCAATAACAGATTCAACCACAGCCCGATATCTTTCATGCCTCATTTCAAAGTTCCATGAACCGATAATTTGTGACGGAATGCCTCGTCGTAATAAAACCAAGACAGACCAGGAACATTTTTATAGGCTTCCAATATAATTTCAACATGGTGGAACAAACTACTACATAAATCTGGTCGCCTTTCTCCAAGTACACTGGTGAAAATGCTAAAAGCCTGTAGCCAGTTATTGAAATTACGGGGGTAGAAGGAAATAAAGAAAGGAGATTGATATAATCTCCTTTCCAAATTTTTTCCTTGACAGTATGAGAGGTGAAATTCCAACGGTGAAACCTCACATGACAGTGCCTCTTTAAGGCAACTTTCAGGTATAATAGTTGAGGAAGATGACTGGAGAGGCCTCCCTGATACAAAAGTTGAAACTGAGGGAATAGTGGATATTGCAGGTAAAATCGGGAACAGAAGGCACGTTGTCTTTCCAGACAGAAGCTAAACCCAAATCAGAAGTTTGATTTATTTATTTATTTATTTGATATTAGAAGAAGGCAACAATTTAGATAACAAATTAGAAATAGATACAGTAAACTCTCTCAATACAGAGGCATCAAAAGACTCACCTCTAGCAGCAGTCATAGCAGATACCGAAGGAGTAATTGTGGGTTGCGGAGCCAAGCTATTGTTACTTGTGTAGGAAGGAGCAGCTTGCATAGAGTCTGCAGTCATAGCAACTGCATTGTTGACACGTACTGTAGGAGACATAGTAAGCTGTAACAGATTAGCTTCAGAAAAATTAGTTAGATAAGGAGACAAAGCACTCATATTTTCATTAAAACTAACAGTATGTGGTAGAAGTAATTCATTATCACCATGCAGGCTAAGGTTGTCATGTGAAGAGACATCATTGGTAACCATTGGAACCGCATTGCTGTTATCCAAAGGCAGTTCAATGTTACTGTCATTAGGTAATTCAGCACGATTCACAGAAACTTTTTTACCTCTCCCTCTACTTGCAGCTTGTTTTCTTTGTCCTCCATTTCTCTTCTGTGATGGTGAATCATATCTACACGGCCTCTTGGCGATCCTCCTCTGTTTGGTCATCTGCTGCACTAACATTTCCACAGCCATAGATTTTGACGGCCGTGCAAGATCCCATCCTCTATCGCGGTAATATGCCGATGACTCGGTGAATGAAGGCGGAACCTCATCACCAGAGGAAGCGGCATCCCACCTGGGCGGTCTCGCAAACAGCAGCGGGGTCGCGTCCATGATGGGAGCCTGATGGAGCGGGAGGGCCATATCAGGAGTGGCAGCCAGGTGACAAACTGAGGATGTCCCAGGTAATGATAGGAATTGATTCATCCACTCCTCTCCATCCACCGCACTAGCCCGCTCCATAAATTTGGGCAGCAAAGACTCCATTTTAAGCACCAAACAGCCATGGACGTTACATAGTTACATAGTAAACAAGGCTGAAAAAAGACACAAGTCCATGAAATCCAACCTATGTTTGTGTTTTTAATATCAGTATTAAATTGTATACCCCGCAATGTTGTGGTCCCTTAGGTGTGCATCTAATAGTTTTTTTAATTTTTCTAGACTCCCAGCAGAGACTACTGCTTGTGGAAGAGAATTCCACATCCTCACTGCTCTCACCGTAAAGAATCCTTTACGCTTTTTAAGTCTAAACTGCGTTTCTTCCATTTTTGGCCACGTGTCAAAAAGGAGGAGAGCGTCAAATAAGGGACGTGGTCGTGGTGCTGCTGGTGTTGGTGGTGTTGGTGAAGCTCCTGTTGCAAGGAGAGGATGTGGTTGATCTGTGCCAGCTACACACACAAGTGAAACAACTTCCTCATGTGCGAGTAGAAAGAACCTTCAACGTTATATGGTAGGCCCGAATGCTGCTCAACGAATGGTGAGACCAGAACAAGTACAGGCGATAGTAGATTGGGTGGCAGACAATGCCTCCAGTTTCTTTACATTGTCTCCCACCTGGCCCCTTGCTGAAAGCCCAGAGTTGGCACCTGAACCCCATGGCCACCTGTCTTTAACCTCAGCCCCTTGTAAATCAGCCAAGCAGTCTGAGCCCCAAGTCATGCAGCAGTCTCTTATGCTTTTTGATGACACTGCTGGTGTGCATTCCGTGGGCCATCCACATAGCCCTGCCCCAGAAGTGGAAGACATTGAGTGCACCGATGCCCAACCACTTCTGTTGCAGGATGAGGACATGGAAACACCACCCCAGCACGTCTCTGATGATAACGAAACTGCTGCGGCTTTCTACAGTGTGCAGACTGACAAGGAGGGCAGTGGTGAAGACTGGGTGGAAGATGATGTGGAGGATGATGAGGTCCTAGACCCCACATGGAATGAAGGTCATGCGAGTGACGTGTGCAGTTTGGAGGAAGAGGTGGTGGTCGCACAGAGGAACTAGCACAGCAAAAGAGAAAGCAGGTTGCCAAAGCGGAGCGACCATCTCATAGACAGTACGCCTGCTACCACCCACCGTACCCAGGGACCTAGCACACCAAAGGCAGCTCAAAGGAGTTCCCTGGCATAGCAGTTCTTCAGACAATGTGCTGACGACAAGACACGATTGGTTTGCACGCTGTGCAATCAGAGCCTGAAGCGAGGCATAAATGTTCTAAAACTGAGCACAACCTGCATGACCAGGCATCTACATGCAAAGCACGAGCTGCAGTGGAATAAGCAACTCAAAATCCAAGAAAGGTCGGGCTCCTCCTGCTACCTCTTCTGCTGCTGCCCAGGCCTCTTCCTCCACCTCTACAGTGCCAGTGTCACCTGCCACCCAACAAACAGACGATGTGACAGCAACGCCACCATGTCCACCACCTTCCCCAAGCATTTCCACACCATGGTCCCATGGAAGCTTACAGCTGTCCATCTCCCAAACACTGGAGAGAAAGAGGAATTACCCCCCTACCCACTCGCGATCCCTGGCCCTGAATGCCAGCATTTCAAAATTCCGTCTGGTGGACATGGACAGTTTTAAAAACCTGATGGCGGTGGCTGTCCCACAATACGTGGTTCTCAGCCGCGACTACTTTTCCAGGCGAGCCATCCCTTCCCTGCACAAACAAGTCGGGGACAAGATCAAGTGTACACTGCGCAACGCCATCTGTGGCAAGGTCCACATAGCCACTGATACGTGGACCAGTAAGCACGGGCAGGGATGCTATGTCTTGCTAACTGCACACTGGGCAAATGTAGTCGCGGGTGGGCCTGAGGCGGATAGCAGTTTGGTGCATGTCCTTCCACCACCGAGGATTGCAGGGCATTTCTCTTTACCTCCTGTTGCCTCCTACTCCGCTTCCTCCTCCTCTACCACCTCCTCATCCGCTCAGCATAACACCTTCACCACCAACATCAGCACATCCAGGGGGAAATGACAGCAGGCTGTTTTAAAACTGATATGTTTGGGGGATAAACCCCACACTGCGCACGAGCTGTGGATGGGCATTGAACAATAGACCAATGAGTGGTTGTTGCCACTGAGCCTCAAGCCTGGCCTGGTGGTGTGCGACAATGGCCGAAATCTCATAGCGGCTCTGGGCTGAGCCCGTTTGACGCACATCCCTTGCCTGGCGCATGTGCTGAATTTGGTGGTACAGAATTTTCTAAAAAACTACCCGGATATGTCAGAGCTGCTGCATAAAGTGCGGGCCGTCTGTGCACACTTTCAGCGTTCTCACCCTGCTGCTGCTCGCCTGTCTGCGCTGCAGCGGAACTTCGGCCTTCCCGCTCACCGCCTCATATGCGATGTGCCCACAAGGTGGAACTCCACCTTGCACATGCTGGAGAGACTGTGGGAGCAGCAGCAGGCAATAGTGGGGTTTCAGCTGCAGCACGCACGGGTCAGTCGCTCTGCAGAACAGCAACACTTCACCACCAATGAGTGGGCCTCCATGCGAGACCTGTGTAGCGTATTGCGGTGTTTTGAGTACTCCACCAACATGGCCAGTGCCGATGATGCTGTTCTCAGCGTTACTATACCACTTCTATGTCTCCTTGAAAAAACACTTTGGCCATGTTGGAAGAGGATGTGGCACAGGAGGATGAGGAGGAGGAAGAGGGGTCATTTCCATGGTTATCAGGCCAGTCATTCGCAAGTGGCTCGGAGGGTGGTTTCCTGCACCAGCATAGGCCAGCTCCAAAATATTCAAGCCAGGGCACAGTTCTGGAGGACGGGAGGACGAGGAAGATGAGGAGGAGGAATTGCAGCAGGGTGCCACCCAACGCAGCTCGTGGGCATCACTGGAGCGTGGCTGGGGGGATACAGAGGACACAGATGATAAACCTCCCACAGAGGACAGCTTGTCTTTTCTGTTCGACAGGAGACACCCTCCAAATAGTAGACACAGGAGACATAGGGGGGTCGGTGCGAGGTCACTACGGGTGCTCGACGCAACCCACCGTGGGACGACGTTAAGGAGGAGGAGTAGAAGGAGCAGGAGGGCAGGAGGTCTTGACACGGGACCGAACTTATAAAACCTCGACCGGATACGACCACGTCCTTTGGTGGGAGGCTCGGTGAACGCTTACTGACCGGACTATTGGTACCTTTACTGGGGAGAAGGAGGAGGAGTAGGAGGACACGGTGTAGGAGAAGGTTG
>BLSH010064705.1:298304-309348 GCA_018402905.1 Glandirana rugosa
ACCATAAAATGAGGTGCACAACTCTTCGACGTCCCGTCGGTTAGTTGTTCGCAAAGTGACCAAACGGGAATTTAAGGGCAAACCAGTGAAACGCTTGTTGATTGGCTGCCCTGCAGCTTCTCAACACGTGGAGTAAAATACCAGAACCCCGGACCGAACCCAAACATTTTTTGAAATGTCCGTGTTCGGGTCCGGGTCCCGGACACCCGAAAGTTCGGTACGGACCCAAACGTTACAGTCTGGGTTCGCTCAACACTACTTCAGATACTTCGTGAGGAGTATATAGTAGCACTGTGATATGAAACCTTTGGTTTCAGTTACAGATTGGAGCAGGTGAAAAACGGGAGTGAGTGAGAGCGACCAATCCGTCATTTCCACTTGGGCTCTAACTGCATGGGACAGCTGTATATAGTAAAAGAGCATGTGGGATGGTAGATTAAATCTACTCTGGAGCTCAGCAAAGGGCATCAGTTTTCCTTGATGAGAGCAAGGTGACCACAAGCACGCTACCTGGGCCGATGTTGAAGCTTAGCCAACTCACAATATGAGTTATTGCCCCAAAGGGGGCTGTATATGGTGTATCCCTTTACATGTTGGAGTTGCCTCACCTTATTCCAGAGCTTCTGGATCAAGTTGTAGGTGGGAATTTCTTTGTTAGATTTGTGAAGTGCTTGAGCCTCCAATCCCTCCGGGATGGATTCCACCCCTGCACCCACACTTAAGAGACTTGTGGAGGAGCTCTTAGCTTCAGGCACCATACATCCGATAAGATGCTGGAGTTGGGTAGCTATGTAATAAAGCCAAGGATTAGGGAGTGCAAGGCCTCTACCATCCTTGGGGTATTGCAATTGTTCCAACTTGATTCTGGGGGGGCGGGTCCCCCAGAGCAGTAATGTAAATAGGGAGTTAACCATCCGGAATGTTTTAAGGGGGATTATGACCGGGGAATTATGGAGGGGGTAAAAGAGTTGGGGCATAAGAATCATTTTGATCAAATAGTTTTTCCCTGCTAGTGACATTTTAAGTTTATTCCTGATGTGTAATGTATTCCTAAATCTAGGGGGAGGATACTGAGGTTGCAATAATCCATAAGTGTGGGGGAAATGACAATGCCTAAATATGAGGTCACTAAGAGAATGGAACCTGGTATCATCTCAGCCTGACCCTGTGCATTATCTAATAGCATCAATGCTGATTTGGTCCAGTTAATGATAAGTCCGTAAAATTTTCCGAACTCCACAATTAGAGACATGGCTTCAGACAGAGAAGTGGAAGTGTCCCCCCAAAACAGCAACATGTCATCGGCGTACAACATAAGCTTCTCATGTATCTCGCCGTATTGGAAGCTGATGACCTGCAGACTGTCATGAAGCAACGCAGCCAGGGGTTCGATGGACAGAGCAAAGAGCAGGGGCGACAGGGGGTACCCCTGCCTAGTGCTCCTGCCCAGTTCAAAAGCCGGTTACACCCTATCTGACATTCTAATAGCAGCCTGCTGGGAGGAGTACAGTAGACGAACCCAGGCAATAAAGTGGGGCCACAACCAAATTTGGCTAGCACAGCCCACAAGTATGGCCAACTGACACTCTTGAATGCTTCATTCACATCTAGGGAAAGGAGTTCCCTCTGTCCCATGTTATCTGACTTTGTATGTTTAGGAATAAACATTTGAGATTGGTGGCCATTGACTTCTGAGGCATGAACCCTGCGGGGTCAGGATGTATAACGGAAAGGATAAACTTGTTCACCCTTATAGCCAGAACCTTCGCTAGAATTTTTACATCACACTGTAACAAGGAAATTGGTCTGTATGAACTAGGGTCTAGGGGTCCTTTCCTGGTTTAAGCAGTAGAATCACATTAGCCATAGACATTGAATCAGGTAGATAGCCCACCTTAAGAGAGGCATTAAATACCTTCAGGAGTTTGGGTAGGACCATTTCCCCATAAGTGGTGTACACTTCCATGGGGATATCATCCCCCCCAGGAGCCTTACTAGGCCGCCTTTTGCAATTCCTGCAGAGTAATTGGGGCATCCAAGGATGCACAGCCTGTCTGAGATAAAGTGGGCAGCTTTATGTTGCTGACATATTGTTCAAGTGAGTCTGGTAAATAGTTATCTTTAGGCTCATATAAAGCAGAGTAGAAAAGAGCAAGCAAGGTCATAATCTGGTCAGGGTTGTTGATTATTCATCCAGAAGATGAGCAGATAGCTCCAATGGCGGAGGAGGTCTGTTGTGTCCTGGCTATTCTCACTAACAGGGGGCCTGTTTTCTCCTCCTCCTTAGTAAAAAAGAGTTTTCGGCTCTCAAACGGCCCAGGGGGTCCTGGGCCGAGATACATGCCTCCCTCGCCAAGTCAGAGGGGTTCATAACATAGGATAGTTCCAGCAGCCACACCTGGTCTCCCACCTGTTCCAGCAGTTCAGAGGAGTTATGCTTAACTGCCATGATTTCAGTTGTAAATATGCCCCTGAGGTGGGCCTTGTCTCCCACCTAAGTATTACATCCTCACACTCAACATGGGCGTGGAAGAAGTCATGAATCTGCCTAGTGATACGGTCATGGGAGGGGAATAGCTAGAGCCAGAAGGCATTCATCTTCCATGGGGCCCTACCCAGCCCAGACACGGGCCTTGTGTCCAGTTTAAGCCCCAGAGGGGAGTGATCCGACACCCCGCAGGGAAGATATTCTATATTGTTAGTGCAATTGGAAATATGCATCAAGCCCAGGCAGAGGTCGATGAGAGAAAGTGAGTCATGCGACTTGGAAAAACAAGAAAACTGGTGAACCCCTGGATTGCGAAATTGCCAGATATTCACCCATCCCACCTCTGCCAGGAGACGATTGAGAACAGTGCCCCTTCTCTGGTTTGTCAGCCAGGTATGACAGCAGCAACTGTAGAACATCTCTAGAAAATGGGGGTGGAATATAAACATATGCCAAAACTAGTGTCAGAGTATAAAGTTTGCAGTACAAAAACACAAAGCCCAATAAGTCTACTAATGAGTCCAGTTCTTGGCATGTCAGGGCCCTGTGCACCAGGACACTCACCCCGTGTGAGTAGGCAGCATATACAGAGTGGCAGACTTTGCCCAAATTAGGAGTACTTTAGAAAGTCAAATGAGTTTCTTGAAGCCCTATGATGGCCGGGTGAAACTTGCGAGTGCAAGAGGCTATCATGCGTTTAAGGGGATCCTTTACACCCTGGATGTTCCAGGAGATGAGCGGAGTGAAAGACTTGTCAGCCATGATATTGCAGCAGGAAGCGTTGTACCCAGGATGAGCCTGGGAGTATGGTGACAGGGTACGAGTAGGTAGGGGGTTTAGATAGGATCAGCCATGGGGGGAATCAGCAGTAGATTGAATACGAGGTGAACCAGGGTGTTGCAAGGCACATAGTACAATCTGGGGTGCATCATGGTGGCATAACAGTGTAAATAGCAAAGCAGAGAGGGCAGACATAGGAGGAGGAGTAGAGCAGCTCGGTCTGTAACAAAGTTCTGAAGATATGTGTTTCTCCATGTCTACTCTGGCCTTAGCAAACATAAACTTTGCTTGCCAACTGGGCACAAAACTTGTAGTCTCTGAAACAGGGGGAAGAACTGGTTAACAGGTTGCACATCTGGGGAACTGGCGCACATTGTTCTGTCTTATTTCACCAAAAGAAAAAGGTCAAGATGCAAATTTCTCTGCACTTGACGTGGAGAAGGATTACCGTCCCTCAGCAGGGAAGCAATATTCATATGTTGATACATACGTGGCTTGGATTCTGGGGTAATGGTCACCAATATTGTCAGATACCCTGCTGATTCTGTGGACAACAACAAAGTTCCAGCGCATGATGGTCCAGCCAGGTAGCTGCATCTGGAGCCATTTCAAAGAAGTGTGCTTGGCCTCCTGCCGTAACCCGCAGCCTGACAGGGTAAAGCATATCGTATTTCAGCTGGAGGCATTGTAGCCTTTTTTTCACATCCAGGTATTTGGATCTCCTTCATTGAATCTCAGCAGAGAAGTCGGGGAAGAAGGAAATTCTTGCCCCATTGTATTGAATCAACCCCATTTCCCGTGCGAGACGCAGGATAATTTCATGATCCTTGTAGTGTAGTAAGCATGCCAACATGGAGCGGGGACTGTTACCTGGGGGATGGGGCTGCGGTGATGTGCGTTGAGCCCTCTCCACAGCAAACAGGGGGGTAAAGGCTACCTTAGTGAAAGTGTCTTGTAGCCATTGTTCTATAAAGTCCATGGGGCCCTGGCCTTCCACTTGTTGTGCAGCGTGCCTGGCTTCCCTGATCAGGGGGGAAATTGGTCTTCCATGTGACTGACCCGATCCTCCACTGCTGTGGTCCTTTCCCAGATCTTCTGCAGATCATGTCAAAGGAGTGATACTGTCTCTTTAAGTCCCCCCAAATATTTCTTTGAGGTCTAACACTGTTGCAGTACATTTGTGTACTGCATGCAGAATGTCACTCAGGGTAGGTTGGGCAGAGTCCTCCGTGGTCATGGAAAAGATGTCAGGAGTGGGTACAGGAGAAGTCTCTAGGGGGGACAGTATCATCCAGGCCTCCAGGGCCCTCTTGCCAGCCAGATCAGGATCACTGAGGAAGAGCTGGGACACAGTGAATAAGGAACCGCTTGCTCCAGAGAGTTTCTGGGTGTAATATGTCATGTCCTTGGGGGGCTCTTTACCCTGTACTTTAGGGGGTTTGATCGACTTACCCCCGATTCCTTCTGCCTCCATGGCGGCTGTGATCGTGGTGTCTTTCTCCCCTTTGTGGGGCATCCTCCGGGCCGGGTGAGACAGAAACGGGTCCCTGTGTGCCTGGGAGCTGTAGTGCTGTGGAGGCAGGTATGGTGCCGGATGGATGCCAAGGGAAACCTCTGGAGAGGATCTACAGCGGGAGCTCTGTGAAGAGTGTCCTCTAACATGCCGATGCAGGCCATGCCCCCCAGGTTCACTTGTCTTGATAAGGATGAACAAAGTCACTCTCCATTTTTTATGGATTACAGGTGTCTGAATGATGTTACCATGAGGGATTCCTATTCTTTTTAGTGATAAGTCAAACTCCCAGTCCTCTGTGAACTGCCCCTGGTCGACATCCTGCCTTACTGATGTTGTGCCTCTCCTTCACTATTCTTTTCCACTATATCTGGCACCCAGATATGGTCAAGAGACCTCATCATCATCCGCCACTTATCACTCTTAAGCCAACTTGGCAATAAGCTGGAGGAACATCAGTTTCTGTCTTCCACTCCCTCTATTCTCCTGTTGCTCTCCTCATCAACTCAGATGAAGTTCATTGCTCTGCATCATCTTGCAGTAAGTGCCATTCACTGTACTCAAATAATTCAGCCAACTCCACTTTGCCAGTAACAGCAGGTGTAGCTGTGGATGAGGAGGAAAATGGTGCTTTTGCAGCTAAAGAGGACTTCTTGCTACTCTGAGGATGATGAAGGTTTTGTTAGTCACTCCACCACCTCCTCTGTGTTCTCTGCATGTGCATGCACATTATATGAAGGCATGCTCTTGATATTGACCACCATTTTTGACCCCTGGATACAGATGCTGATCACCCCCTAATAGCTTCACTGGAATTCCATCTGCTTCTCTCTTTAGGCATTCCAGGCATCATGCTACTGCAAGGGTTATGCACTACTTTAATTAATAGTTATGGCAAGAGATGTATAAGGAAATGTGTGCTTTGGTATAAAAAATACTCATCAGTGGCCTGGCAGTTTGTACTGTATAGGGTCTGGACCCACTCTATGGCAGAGTGAATCCACTGGGGTTTCCACAATAGGATCACCTGGCTCAAGAGACACATGCGTGGGTGTATTCCAGTTGGTTAAACAACTCCACTGACACTGTGTGATGGTTTAGTGTTGAAGGGTGCTGAGGCCAAAATTCCAGCTCTGACTTGACACACATCTGCCCCACTGGAAATACTGATTATTGACTTTCCTATACTCCACATGACAAAAGAAGGTTTCTATTATACTCTTGCCATGGGGTACCAATTTGTAACAAGATCCAACAAAACCACCAGCCAGATGGAGTGGAAGCACTTTTGCCTTTCTTATGGCTGTCTGCAGAAGATATATTCAGATCAGGGTCCAGACCGGCCTATTTAAAGTAAAAATATACAACCATTCATTGCATTCCTTGACAGGCGACTCATCCTATCATGTTATGGCCATACACTTAGGGTCCCCTCAGATCCATGGATTAAAATGCTAACAAGAAGAACTTAAACACACTCTGACTTACCAGATTTGGAAATTGAAATGTTGCCTAATAAAGTCCAATAGTCTGTTAAAGACCGGTATGGGGTGGAGCAAGGAGAGCTGGGAGCATCTGACTTTGACCTTCAATCTGGAGACAGAGTGCTACCCTGTTGTAAAGGCACAAACCAGCAAAGAAAATCGCAAACACAGCGTGGAGAAGTCCCAGAAGTTGTACTGCAATGGCTCATTAAATGTGTGCCAGTCTAAAATATCTAGACAGAAAGAACCCAAGAAAAACAGAGTTGTCCACATTATAAACTCCCCAAAGCCATCAAGTCCCACAGAGAGGCCCAAAAGTGGATTTTCAAGAAACTGATCCAACTTTGTGAGCCACAAATGTCTCTGACACCAGAGGTTCTGCCTCCCGACCTCCCACTGTTATCTCAAAGACTTTGAGAGGAAGCCAAGGATCTTAACAATATTACACAGCCGAATGGTCACCCAGCCCAGGTCACCTTTTGTCCTGGAAGATAGAACCAAGACTCAACCCCATAAATGCTTTCAAATACCTCACTTTAGGAGACCCCTGTACACTTTGGCAGAAGGAGTTTGTTTAATCTTTATGCTCAGATGCAGGTGCAGGCAACTTTAGGTCCATTTCTCAAAACTGCCTAGGTTTCTGCACATGCCTAGGGAAGATAACTTCCTCAGCTGCCATACCTGATGAGGAAGAGGCAGTTGGGAAAGTGATCTGAAGCCAGTTGAAAAGCCCTTTACTATGAGAACCAGCATTCAGGAAGCTGGACCAGTGTCAAATTGCATGTAGCCTTTTCAGAAGACCTAGCTCCATCTCTGTTACCATCGGAGTACTCGAGTTCCACTGCGGGGCAGTGCTTTATCTTTGGGCCTTGGGTCCCTCCAGCGATTTGCCTGTGTTACCAGAGCTACCCTGGGCCTCCCTGAGTGGGATGATGCTTATGAGAGTAATCACAAATAGCTGTTTGGGTTTTGAACTGTTTTACTAAAGTAGTGATTTTCAGCTAGACTATCTATTGTTATAGAGACTATGCTATACAGCCACATACTGTAACCCTCATTGAGCTACAGAGTTATTGCTGTGAAAAGTCCATGTGTCAGGCTCCTATAGTAGTGAGCCCTTGTAGAAGGCCTACTTGGAGTTCCCCAGAGTACAGTGTCTAATCCCCAGCCTGCTTCTTCACCAGGGCCCATGATGGTGGGGATGGACTTAAATCAGACCACGATCAGGTATGACCAACCGAAAATGTGGAGACCACTCTCATGTGAAGAGTACAGATGGCAGAAGATTGAAGAAGATCCAAGAAACAAGCCAACAGTCAAGGCATATGGCAGACAGGCAAAAAGGGTAAACAAAGCCAGGGTCGGTACATGGGAAGTCAGACACAGAATGCAAGTAATATGCAGGAAACTAGGTTGTTGCTCAGGCAACACAAACTGCACTGAGCATGGATATATACAGTATAGGGAAGCAGACTGGGAGGCGGACCAGGAGGTTATAGAAGGGAAAGGGATATAAATCCACAGTAGAGCAGGTGACATTCATAGGTGAACACGGAAGCTAGCAGAGCATGTGAGTAGAAACACAGATCCAGCAGAACCACTGCAGCAAGGAGGTGAGAATTTCACAAGCAGGAACTGCAGCCTAAATTGTGACACCATGTTGTGCAGCTTTCATAATCTGTTTTGTATTATTCTGCAGTGTATGCATGCTCTTTGTCATCTTCAACATATTTTGCATTATTGCTTCATACTTTGCACCTGTTTAGTAAACTGCAAGTTATAGTTACTCCCTGTCTCATTAGGTTACTGATAGTGTTGAGCGAACCCGGACTGTAACGTTCTGGGCTGTACCGAACTTTCAGGTGTCCGGGACCTGGACCCGAACACGGACATTTCAAAAAACTTTCGGGTTCGGGTTCTGGGTTCTGGTAGTTGATCACGCATGTTGAATAGCTGAAGGGCAGCCAATCAACAAGCGTTTCACTGGTTTGCCCTTAGAAGCCATCACAGCCATGCCTACTAATGGCATGGCTGTGATTGGCCAGTGCATCATGTGACCCAGCCTCTTTATAAGCTAGAGTCACAGTGCTGCATGTCACATGCTCTTGGGTTAGTGTAGGGAGAGGAAGCTGCCGGCGCTTTTGTCAGGGAGAGATTGCAGACATTTTAACATCTGATCATGCATTCTGAGATTACTACTGCTGTTGCTCTGAGGGACAGATTGCAGAAATTTGAGATTTCACATACTGCTGCTTTGAGTGACAGATTGCAGATCAAACTCTGCATAACACAACGATCGATACGATCGTGCACAATGATCAGATTGTTGGAGTAATTTGAGAATTCACATACTGCTGCTTTTTTTTTTTTTTTTTTGCTTTTTTTCATTCACATAGTTTTTATTAATTTTCCATTTCTTTTACAAACACAGATAAAAAGGGAATTGTAAACATTAATAACACATAACTTCAAATATTCAATTCCTGGCCTACATTGCTCTGAAGACTCTTTTACCCTCCCCCCCTCCTCCCTCCCCTCCATCCCCCTTCCCTCCTCTTCCCCTATATTTCATTGTCAAACCAAGGTATGAAGCATTTACAGATATTCTTTCCTCCTCTTTTTCTTTTTCCTCTTCTCTTAATAAAGATTCTATATTTCAATATATTTGGGTACCAGTCCTGGGGAGTTCAACCACTTTTTCCATATCTTATCAAAATTATCCCTATTTCCCCTCTTTGTATAGGCTATTTTTTCCTTTATTATTGCATAATTAAACGTCTGTATCCATTCCTCTACTGTAGGCAGGGATCGGCAAGGTGTCCGCTCCCGGACACCAGTGTCCTCCAGCACTGCTTGAGGTGTCCGCGGCCGCCTCTGACTTTTTTTTAATTCTATCTCTCTTTTTCAGTATTAGTATATTAGTAGTTGCTGAGACTGTGTGAAGGTGTGGCCGGGGCGAGCGGCACCTCCCACTAGTCGTCCTCCTCCTGAGTCTCCTGGTTCTGCACGGCAGAGTGACTCTGAGGGAGGGGAGGGGCCGTCCTGGCAGAGGAGACGTCGCCTCGCTGTGTGTGGACCCTGGAGTGGTGTGCCTGGATTCTTCTGGAACAGCCTACCTGGCCTGACGCCTGCCTCAAGTGGAGCCGACTGAGTCTGTCTACAGTGCAGACTGCTGCTGAGACTGTGCGGAGCAGTCTTGAGCAGAGGAGTAAGTAAGTTAACTTTTACTGAGTGGGCACTGGGCAGGCATCTTAGCGCTGGACAGTAAGAGGAAAGAGGGACTGGGTGGTCTGGCCTGGGGCTGGGGCCTGCCTGGGGGTCAGTGCAGCGAGGGAGAAAAAAGCACAGCCACAGAGGCGAGGAGGAGGAAACAAGAAGGATCTGCTGGCCTGGATACCTACCTGGCTGGGTGTTTTATGTGAGATAGATATATTGATTGTATCTGCATTCTGCAATCATCATCGGTACAGTCCAGGGCCCTGCTAGTTGAACTGGTGATAAACCCATTAAGGAAAACATGGGCTGCTGGCCTGCTGCATCACTAGTACAGATTTACAGAAGCTGCAGGTGATAGGTTTGTGTGATGCAGGGCAAAGCAAAGCAAAGCAAATGTCTCTCTGAAAACTTTTTAGTGAAGCATTTGCTTGGCAGTGCATCAAACAGACCTGCAGCTTCTGCACTAGTGATGCAGCAGCCCATGTTTTCCTGAATGAGTTCATCACCAGTTCAACTAGCAGGGCCCTGCTGTTTTTATGTGTTGAGTATTATTCTAAATCAGTGGTCTCCAAACAGCAGGCCTGGGGCTGAATGCGACCCTTTACTTGCCTTTATCCCTTGGGAAACTTCTCTTCGCACTGATGCAAGACACTATTCCTCCCACTGACACCAACCATGGATTATAATTCCTGTTACACACATCAAAAACAGGGCACTATTCCTCCCACTGATGCCAATGATGGGGCACTATTCCTCCCACTGATACCAATGATGGGGCACTATTCCTCCCACTGATGCCAATGATGGGGCACTATTCCTCCCACTGATGCCAATGATGGGGCACTATTCCTTCCACTGATGGCAATGATGGGGCATTATTCCTCACACTGATGCCAATGATGGGGCACTATTCCTCACACTGATGCCAATGATGGGGCACTATTTCTCCCACTCATACAAATGATGGGGCACTATTCCTTCCACTGATGCCAATGATGGGTATTTATATAAATGTTACTTTAAACGTATTTGTACTTGTAGAACGAGGCCAGAGAGTAGACAGTGTTTTTTGAAGGTTATAATTTGAAATGTACCTTGGTGTCCTTCACTAAGGTCTGTACTTTGGAAAATTTCCGCCACAGCCTTGGTCCGTGCCTATCCCTGCTAGGAGGAGAGCTACAGTATCAAAAGTAGGGTCCTTCCTCTTCCCGCCTGGCTCAGTCCAATCTGCTGTTTCGGCTTCCCCTTAGAGCTCTGTGTTCTACATCTCTAAGTCCTCCCAAATGATGGTGAAATTCACGGGTGAGGGATGAGTATGACGAGAGAGTAACAGGAGTCTAGAAACCGTCGAATCTCTACATCTTGTGTCTCGAGATTCCCCTTCGGCTTTGTCGTCTAACCTGACTCGGTCCGCCCTTCTCCTTCCTGGGATGAAAACTATGACATCGAGAGGAGGATCGTCCCTATCCGTGCCTGGTTCCGACACCGCCTTTAAAAGGTTTCATGTCTGGAATCACTTCCTGTGGTTCCATGTAAAGTTTAATATTGGAAGTTTTTTGTGAC
>BLSH010064705.1:340169-354510 GCA_018402905.1 Glandirana rugosa
CACCCTATCATTACGACTCTTGTCGCAGTAGCCGTGACCGGTACAACCACCTCATGAGCACCAACGAGTGGACCTCCATGCGAGACCTGTGTACCGTATTGCGGTGTTTCGAGTACTCCACCAACATGGCCAGTGCCGATGACGCTGTTCTCAGCATTACTATCCCACTTCTATGTCTCCTTGAAAAAACACTTTGGGCCATGATGGAAGAGGATGTGGCACGGGAGGATGAGGAGGAGGAGGGAGAGGGGTAATTTCCACAGTTATCAGGCCAGTCATTCACAAGTGGCTCGGAGGGTGGGTTCCTGCACCAGCATAGGCCAGGTAAAAAATATTCATGCCAGGGCACAGTTCTGGAGGATGAGGAGGATGAGGAAGATCATGAGGAGGAGGAGGAGGAACCGCAGCAGGGTGGCACCCAACGCAGCTCGTGGGCATCACTGGAGCGTGGCTGGGGGGATACGGAGGACACAGATGATATACCTCCCACAGAGGACAGCTTTTCTTTGCCTCTGGGCAACCTGGCACACATGGCTGACTACATGCTGCAGTGCCTGCGCAACGACAGCCGAGTTGCCCACATTGTAACTTGTTCTGATTACTGGGTGGCCACCCTGCTGGATCCCCATTACAAGGACAACATGCCGTCCTTAATTCCCTCACTGGAGCGTCAGAGGAAGATGCGCGACTACAAGCGCACACTGGTAGACCTGCTGCCGAGGGCATTCCCAAATGACACCGGGGGCTCAGTGGAAGCACAAGGCGAAGGCAGAGGAGGAGGAGGAAGAGGCCTCCAACGCAGCTGTGGCACCGCCAGCACCTCAGAAGGCAGGGTTAGCATGGCTGAAATGTGGCAAAGCTTTGTCAGCAGCCCGCCACAACAAACAGCAGCACCAGCTGGCAAGGTCTTAGCAGGAGGCAGCATTTCAGCAACATGGTGGAACAGTATGTCCCATTCAACTTCTGGGTCTCCAAATTGGGCACATGGCCTGAGCTTGCCCTTCATGCCTTGGAGGTGCTGTCCTGCCCTGCAGCCAGTGTATTGTCTGAACGTGTTTAGCACGGCAGGGGGCGTTATCACAGACAAGCGCAGCCGCCTGTCCACAGCCAACGTGGACGAGTTAACGTTTATTAAAATGAACCAGGCATGGATCTCAAAAGACTTGTCTGTACCTTGTGCAGAATAGACATTTAGACCGGCCTCACACAGCTTGTTTTTTTGAATATGCCTCAATATTTTGGGGGCTACCACAATTAGAATAAAAACCAAACAAACAACAAAAACTGTTGGCTACCTCCTCCTCCTCCTCCTTCTCCACCACCGCCACTTCCACCTACACTGCCACGGTCATGGTCAATCAACCTCTAGGCTCCTACTCCACATCCACCCCCCCTTCCCATTTTTATTTTTTTTATTTGATTTTAAGTTATTTTCCCTATCCCCATTTTTTTGTAGGGCACTTGTCCTACTCTTACCCCCATTTTACTTCCTTTTGCAGCCCTCTAGCACTTGCCAGGACTTTTTTACAACCATTTTTGTCTCGAAAAGTTCGGGTCCCCATTGACTCCAATGGGGTTCGGGGTAAAGTTTGTGTGAAGTTCAGTACCGAACCCGAACTTTTCCGCGAAGTTCGGCCGAACCCACCGAGTCCGAACATCCAGGTGTTCACTCAACTCTAGTTAAGATCTTTTATTTTTACAGTGCCAACACACTGAAGCCCTAGCTATTTATGTTATGTTTTTATGTATTAGGGTTTTGTATTTTTGTCAATATTTTATTATATCTTTACATGTGACAGCAGAAATGACACTTTGCTACAATGTAAAGTAGTGAGTTCACAGCTTGTATAACAGTGTAAATTTGCTGTCCCCTCAAAATGGGCCCAAAGTGTCAATATTTTGTGTGGACACCATTATTTTCCAGCACTGTCATAACCCTTGGGCATGGAGTTCACCAGAGCTTCACAAGTTGCCACTGGAGTCCTCTTCCTCTCCTCCATGATGACATCATGGAGATGGTGGATGTTAGAGATCTTGCGCTCATCCACCTTCCATTTGAGGATGCCCCACAGATTTTCAATAGGTTTTAGGTCTGGAGACATGCTTGGCCAGTCCATCACCTTTACCCTCAGCTTCTTTAGCAGGGCAGTGGTCATCTTGGAGGCTGTTATCATGTTTGAATATTGCCCTGCGGTCCAGTCTCCGAAAGGAGGGGATCATGCTCTGCTTCAGTATGTCACAGTAAATATTGGCATTCATGGTTCCCTCAATGAACTGTAGCTCCCCAGTGCCGGCAGCACTCATGCAGCCCCAGACCATGGCACTCCCACCACCGTGCTTGACTGTAGGCAAGACACAGAGCATGCTGAAGCAGAGCATGCTCCCCTCCCTTTGGAGACTGGACCGCAGGGCAGTATTCCAACATGATAATGACCCCAAACACACCTCCAAGACGACCATTGCCTTGCTACAGAAGCAGAGGGTAAAGGTGATGGACTGGCCAAGCATGTCTCCAGACCTACACCCTATTGAGCATCTGTGGGGCATCCTCAAACTGAAGGTGGAGGAGCGCAAGGTCTCTAATATCCACCAGCTCCGTGATGTCGTCATGGAGGAGTGGAAGAGGAATCCAGTGACAACCTGTGAAGCTCTGGTGAACTCCATGCCCGAGGGTTATGACAGTGCTGGAAAATAATGGTGTCCACACAAAATATTAACACTTTGGGCCCAATTTGGACATTTTCACTTAGTGGCGTACTCACTTTTGTTGCCAGCGGTTTAGACATTAATGAATGTGTGTTGAGTTATTTTGAGAGAACAGCAAATTTACACTGTTATACAAACTATACACTCACTACTTTACATTGCAACAAAGTGTAATTTCTTCAGTGTTGTCATATTAAAGGATATAATAAAATATTTACAAAAATGTGAGGGGTGTACTCACTTTTGTGAGATAATGTATATCTGATGTCTTTCACTTTCTACACTCTTTAGAATGCGCAGATCGTGTTAGAAATCTTTCTTACTCTTTCAGCAGTGGGTGGGGAGTCTGGGCTTACACTGTGTGAGAGCTGATTGGAGGAAAGGCACCCCCCCCCCACATAGGCAGAGGAAGGAACATGCAGAGCGGTAGTCTGAATAGACAAGCTCCCTGCTTATCTACCTCTAAGCTCCCTCCCCGACACACATTTTCAGCTGTTGTTATCTTATGTGTCGGAAAACTTGTCAGAAGAGACTCTGCTGTTAACAGAAAAATGGAGCAGCAGAAAGACGCAGCGCTTAGGCTACTTTCACACTGAAGCGTCAGGGGCGATAGCGAAAAAGCACCACACTTTACCGCTGTTATAGCAGCATTTTGATGCCGCTATTTGGGTGGCAGGGGGCACTTTTAACCCATAAGAAGGGGTTAAAAAGGGGTTAAAAGCGCTCATGGCGCTTCCAAAACGGTTTTCCGCCACTTCGGAAGAGCTGCTCATTCATTTCAATGGGCAGGGGTGGTGGAGGAGCGCTAAATACTTGTAGGTATATGCTTGCAGGACTTTTTTTCTTGTCCTGCAAGTGCACAGCCCCAGTGTGAAAGCACTCTGGCTTTCACAATGGGGTGGATTGGGAGGAGTATTTAAAGCTCTTTACAGGTGCAATTTTTAGCGCTAAAGCATCTGAAAAACGCCCCAGTGTGAAAGGGGTCTTAGAGCTTTGGAGAGAGATAAGTAAACACTACAGATAGATGTGCTTAGATCAAATTTCATGAATGGGGTTTACAACCACTTTAAGGATGTGGCACCAGAATGTCCTGCAAAATCCCTTTTAATCTTTGTGCAGCAACAGTCTACTTGTGTGTAGTACACTTGGAACAAGAGAACAATGGTTTTGGGCATCTACGCCCTTTCTTATGTTCCATTGAAAGTGTCCTTACATTAAGGCCTCATGCACACAGGACGTTTTTGGCTGTTTTTACAGCTGCTGTTTTTAACTTCAGACATTTTTTCCTAGAGTCATTAAATTCCCCATCATGTTATCCTATGTGTTCATGCACACATAGGCTGTTATCAACTGTTTTTGGCTGGGGAGTTTTTGAGCTGTAAAAAACCCCCAAGACTAGTGGTTTCTGAGAAATGTTTTTCATCTGTAAAAATGCTATTACGCTCAAAACCGGCAAAAATGTGGCTCACCAATGTTTTTGGACATCTTTTATACATTGAAAAAAAAAACTCTCAAAAACGCTAGTCCAATAACGCTGAAAACAGCTGAAAAACTCACCAATGGCAACTGGTGAAATTTTAGGATGTGGTGCTAGACCCCTCCCTTCCTTTTTGACCCCTTCCACTTCTCATAAGCCCCACCCCTTATAGATTTCCACCCATTGTGTCAGGAGTATACAGTCCAGCATCGCTAGAATGGGTATACAGCATCGCCAGATAGGAGTATATACAGTATCACCAGATAGGGGTATATACAGCATCACTGGGGTATATAGTATCACCAGAGGAGCATATAGCATCACCAGAGGAGTATATAGCATCACCAAAGGAGTATATAGCATCACCAGAAGAGTATATATAGCATCACCAGAGGGGTATATACAGCATCACCAGAGGGGTATATAGTATCACCAGAGGAGCACATAGTGTCACCAGATGAGTATATAGAATCACCAGAGGGGTACCTAGCATCCATCTACCCCCCATTGGGCTCACTGCACTGACAGTACCCCCCCAGGGCAGTCGGACATCAAAGTCCCGCACTTACCCCATCTAGGAGTGGGCAGCAGGCAGGCAGTGGTGTCCGGCGAGAGGGGAGCGGCTTGGCTTCAGCCGTGCATCCCCCTCCTTCTCCGAGAAAGGCGTCCAATAGGATTGACTGTCTTCTCCGGAAACCGGTAACATACCCACACTTCCTGATTGGCCGAGAGGCGGTTCAGTGTTAGAAAGGCAAATATTAATTTTCCTTTCTAACACATGTGAGTGGGCTTGTGGCGCCACGCTCTGCGCCACAAGCCACTCTATGTTGAAGCCTATTAGAGCTTATTGCTCTAATGTGATTTTTCAAAGAAACCCCCACCGTAGTAATTCATGTGGCCAGCATCCTGAAAGGGGCCTGCGGCATGAATAGGGGGTGGTCATGGACGGCCATTGATAGATTCATGCTATGTATGAATCTATCCATAGCATATAGGGAGGTGGCGAGGACAGAGGGGGCAGTGCCCATGCGCCTTTAATGGACGGGCTGCCCCTGAAATTTACTACAAAGCTACTGACGTTTATAGAAAATTTTTTTGCGTCCTGTGTGCATGAGGACTTAATACCATAAAGAGGAAGCAAATAGTCCATATAAATACAAGGTAACCTATAATATCATTGTAAAACATAAACTGTAAAAATGTGTATTCTTGAATGAGAGGACAATGATGAGTAACCAAGGTGAACAACAGATAAAATGGGTAAACACGTGATGATCAGGACAGCAAAATACCCAAAGGATACAATATGTAAACATATGTTAACATAGTTGAACAGTCTTGCCTGTTTCAGTTGGCTAGCGGCTTACTTTGAGCCTGTAAAGAGTCTTGGGTTGAAAAATGAGGAGTAGAAAAGCATTGAATAATAAAGAGTAGCTTCTGTGGCACAAAACTTCACTGTCAGGGACCAGATATGAATCTGGGACTTCTGCAGTGTTTGGCTTAGCCCTTTTCACTGTGCCACATAAGATGCTGGACAGTTCCCTGCCTGATGCTTTGGACAACCTTGTCTTATATTTTGTTTCGGATGAACCTTGAACTCTTTGCTCCTCTCATAAAATGTATTGATTTAAGCCATGTCTCTGCACTTCCTGTTTGCCAGATTATTGTGCTCTCTCCAGCCAATATATTGCTCCTTTGCATACCTGCAGTTGTCCTTATCTTTGATACCATTCATTATCAACCTTACCTTGTTCATCAACTACACTTCTGTCTGATCCTATCCAAATACTACTCATTATTGACCCTTGGCCTGTTCATCGACTTCCCTTCTGCTTGTTCCTTATCTGCTTCATTTGCTACCTGACACCCATTTGCTCTCTTCCTGCTGGAGCAATTCTGATGACCACAATCCTGATGACCACAATCTTGCATTAGCATATAGCGAAATCGAATTTCACCATCAGGAGCTCTGATAAAGACCGGCTAGTGCTTAGACCCTGCACCTTGGATGAGCTTGCATCATCTGCTAGCAGATATGTTTGTGTATTGAAAATAGTAAAGGTGTGATGCTGCAACCCACATTAAAGATTCAGGTAATAAGATAAAATGTACAGTAATTGCCTGTCAGGACAGACACTGCACACCGTCCAACACTATAGGAAAGGAGGTAAAAGTCCAGCAGCTTTGTACAACTTGAAGTAAAATCTTGTAATGGATTCTCCTTGTGTCTTGTTGGATCATTAAGTGGTTTTAAAGGTGCAGCGCCCCCCCAGCCCCCCCCAATAGTCACCTGAGCTCTCTCTCAATCTAGCAATGTGCACGAGAGCTGAGCTTCTCCCGGGTCTCTCATTCCTCATTGGCTGAGACAAAAGAGGGAGCCATTGGCTCCTGGTACTGTTGATCACAGCCATGTGGAGAGGGTGGGGACGGGGCCAAACTGTGGCTCTGTGTGTCTTATGGAAGCATAGAGCAGGGCTCAAGAGCAAGCGTGCACCAGTGCCCCCAAAGCAAGCGGTTTGCTATTGAAGGCACTGACTGAGGAGGAGCCAAGAGCATCAGTGGGGGGCCTGAAATGAGGAGAATTGGGGCTGCTCTGTGCAAAACCATTGCACAGAGAAGGTACTTACTCTGAAGAGAGGAGAGAAGCGGAGATTGCCACCAAGGATTGAGATAACAAATGTGCTGCTAGACCCATTGGGGTTTTCATCTAAGGTGAGAGGCTGGGGCACACCCCGGGTGGATTACATAAGGTGAAAGCAAGCGTGATCACATTACCCAGATTAGATGATTTTTCCCTGCACTTGGACACTTTACCTTTACCATTTTTATTGCAATTGTTGCACAAATTCTTGCACTTTTTTATATATATTTTTATTATTTGAAGTTTCATCATATGGTTTGAATTATAAGTGTGTAATTTTGGTATATATGAATTTATATGTTTAATTTTATTTGTGCATATATTTTTGCACATTTTGAACGATCTCATTTTCACATTTAAATTGGCACTACCTGCACTTTAGAAACTTTGGATTCCATTTACTGCTAAAATATTATTGCATTGATTGGATTATGAAAACAGATTTTTTTTTTTATTTTGTGTATTTTGATGGTATTGTACACATACAGTATTTGAGTAAGTGCCACATTTTCTATACGTGTAAGGTATGACATGTTTGTTATTGAAAAAAAAGTGATCATTTAAGGTCACTTTTATCAAGCCTTTACAGATTTTACTTCAATTGGTACCAAACATCCAGACTTTTATTCCCTTTCCTATATTTGTGTATTAATCCAGCTCACTACTCATAAACCTCTTAACTGCTACAGCGGCTGGCCTCTGAGAGCCAATTCCTCACCTTTTAGCCTACAAAATGGCTATCACTGTTTTTTAACGTTTAGCTCCCATTGACTTGAATGGGGTTCGGATTTGGCCCCCAATACTTTACTCATGTTCTGTAAACCTGCTTTGAATCAAACCTAGGTAAGTTTGATCCCCATTTGTGACTACCATATCTCTGAAATATTTTAGTCTAAAAATTATTATTTTTTTCTTTAAACCTCCCTGGTCCCTCTGCAGTAAGCTTCTGGTTGGTAAAAGTGCGTACTTACTATGCGTGGAGTCTGGAAAATATTTTGATGTCTTATTTTTAGTTAAATAATGCACTTTAATGTCAATGTTTTGATTTCAAGCTGGCTGGCGTCTCTCCTGTTTAAAATGCAAAAAACTACAATGTTTTTATTAATGCATAGTTGCATGGTTAGTCGTGTGGAAAAAACACACAAGTCCATCTAGTTCAACCAAAAAAAAAAAAAAACTCAATAATGCACAGTGCAGTTTGCTCTAGTGAGAAAAATAAAACTCCTTCCTGGATATCAGCTATTCACTGAATCAGCTATAACTAGTGTTATCACATATAAGTGTTACTATCCATTTATTTTTATTTGCATTTGGAAATGCATTCCGTTTTTTGGGGGTTTTTTTACAATCTGCTGAGCTGGGCAGAGCTTGTTCTTGAGGGAATTTTTTCCACATTTACACAGGTCTTTCCATAGGTTAAATTGTTTTTCCTACAGACCTAAAGAGTAGACCTAAAGAGTACCCCATGAGAAAAACTCAACACCAAATTTGCTATATGGACCACTGATGTATTTATGCATGGTGATAATATCCCCCCTTAAAGTAGTATTAAACCAAAAAGTAAACTTTTATTATAGTGATAGGGATTCTTACAGCAGATGTAATAGGTGTGTTAGATTCCTATTTTAGGCTTTCTTGTATTTTCACAAGGTAATATGTCCAGTAAGTCTGCTGTTTTCATAGGCTCAAGCTCTCCAGCAGAATGTATCAGTTTATATGGATGAGACAAACCATTTAACACTGGCAGGAGTGATTAAAATGACCAGCTGTTATTTATTCATGCAGAACTTTATCCCAAAAGGAAAAAAATATTTCTTGCAACTGATTACAAAGTGTGAGCTGGAGTTTAGTATCAGTTTGTTAGTGCATCTAAATCTGCTAATACATTTAACTGCTCTGCCTCCTATGCTCACTCCTCCAGAGTTGTGTCTCACTAATACAGGAAGTGTGTTACTGGCCAGATCACAAGGTGAAAACAGAGGGAAAAAATGACAAAGAAAAGAGAACTGATGCAACCACCATTTCTAATGATTGGTAAGCTGCATTTTTGCATGTTTTGGTTTTGGGTTTAATACTGCTTTAAAGGCTAAGTTCACATTTGTAAAATAAATAAATACACATATTTTTGGAGGGAAAAAATATGCATGTGTTGTTTTTCCATAGCAGCCCGCAGAGCATGTTAGGCTCCTGCAGACAAGCCCTACAGCTTTCTGCCTATACCCCTGTGCAGGCTGTCAGCGGCACGCAAGGTCGCGGCGAACCAAGGGAGTTTTGAAGCTAGCCGGCTGCCCTGTTATTTATGACTGTAAAGCGTGTATTCTCTGTAACACTGTAAGTGTAATTTTGAAGTTTTATACAATAAAAAGAGCATAGTACACTATATGGATTTTCTCCCTCTATGTATGAGTGGCAATGGTGCAGACTTCTAGACAACATTCCGCCCACATAGGAAGACTCTAAGATACGTGGTTTCATCTCCCTGCTCACCAGCATTAAAAGCTCAATTCTTTTGGAAAAAAATCACTTTTATGAATTAAAAAATAAGACAACAGTAAAGGTAGCCCAGTTTTTTTTCTATATTGTGAAAGATACTGTTACGCCGAGTAAATTGATACCCAACATGTCATGCTTTAAAATAGCGACAGACTTTGGCACTTTCTACAAATTTCTACAGGTTACCAGTTTTGAGTTACAGAGAAGGTCTAGTGCTAGAATTATTACTCTCGCTCTAAGGATGGCAGCAATACCTCACATGTGTGGTTTGAAAACCTTTTACATATGTGGGCGGGACTTACGTATGCGTTTGCTTCTGCTCGTGAGCTCGGCGGGGCGGTGCACTTATTATTTTTTTTCTGATTTATTTTACTTGTTATTTTTTATTTTTACACTGTCCTTTTAAAAAAAAATTGGGTCACTTTTATTCCTATTATAAGGAAACATGACAGGACCTCTTAAATATGAGATATGTGGTCAAAAAGACCTCAGATCTCATATTTACACTAAAATGCAATAAAAAAAAAAAGAAAAGGAAAAATGACACTTGAAAAATAAAATTGTCTCCTTTAAGAGCATTGGGTGGAAGTGACATTTGACATCGCTTTCGCCCTTCAATTCTATGGAGTCGAGTTGGGGCCATCTAACCCTCAGTCGGCATCCAGGCAATGAGGGGAGTGGACCGGACCATCCCCGCTGCTACCAACGGATCCGGTAAGTGGCGTAGGCCCTCTCCCACCCCTGATAAAAGTGAATCCGCCACAGAGACCACTTTTATCTGAAAGCTGACCACTTCAGAAAATACCGGGGTTAGGGTAGCTATATGCTAGGATAACAACAGTATTTCACATCAAAGTACTGACGTACAACAACGGCGGGCGGTCGATCGGTAAGTGGTTAAAGCGACACAGTGCCATATCGCAAAAAGGGCTCTGGTCATTAAGGGGGCAAATCCTTCCGGGACTGAAGTGATTAAAGTTTTTATTCTTTGCACACAAGCACTTTGGGTGAAGGCATTTTTTCTTATGGATTGATCATTTGTGACCTTGCATTTATTTGGGACTATTTGATTACACTTGAATATCATACATATGTCTTGCACAAGCTCACATCTGCATGCTGAGAGGCTGACCTAGCTGCTGGTCAGGAATCAGGAACATTATTGTAAGGATCCCTGCAGAGTCTGGATTATCTCTGTGATATCAGCCGATAGGGGGCTTTAGCTGTAGGTAGATCCTGAGTCACAGGAGTGCAGAACTAAGTGCACTCCTGGGACCCATAGGAGAAGTAGGGCTAAAATATATTTGGCTATAATCCTCTTTTAAGGCCAGATTTTGCCAAATGTTGATTTTTCTATAAGACAGCAACAATCTAATTTACCGATCTCCCAACATTTTATGGAGCAAAATCAAAGGGACACCAATTTATAATTCAAGGTGATAAATGAGATTCCACAAATAAAATAGGGAAGACTGAGTGTTGGCATTAAAAAAAAAGGTGAGGTGAATTCATAAGTTGTCATCGTTGCATACACATGGCTTGAACAAAGATTATGATCTGTACTTGTATATATAAAACACTGATGTTCAGGTTTTTTTTTTTATAGCATCTACAGTATTTGCTTGTTTTGCAGAGATACAGAGTGAATGTTTGATTGTGGTTTGACTTGAATCTGTTTATGAAGATATATTTACAGATTGCATCTTTTGTACGCTTTGGTTACTTTGATCTCCCAATTATTGTATATTTACGTATTTTATCTGTTGTACTATGGATACAGTGCTGTCTTTTCATTCAAGAGCATGCATTACAGTTAATGTTTTGCAGTGATATTATTGGTTATTTTGTATCTATATAGATAATGGCTTTCCTATTATGTTTTTTATAGGATGAAAAGTTTCTCTGGGTACATCTGTGAACTTGAGAAAAGGCAGGGATTCCCAAAAGTGCCATTCGTTTGCTTCAAGTGTACTACACTACTATAAACCAAAGACTTTCAAAGATTAAAGTGCTTTTAAGCCTTTACATTTTAAAAAAAATAACAAACATGTTATGCCTACCTGCTCTGTGCAATAGTTTTGTACAGAGCAGCCCCTATCCTCCCTTTCTTGGGTCCCCCAGCAGCGCTCATGGCTCCTTCTGCCTTCCAAGTACCCCCCAGCAAGAAACTTGCTAGGGGGGTTACTTGGGCAGGCTTGCTCCTGAGCCATGCTGCCTGCATTTATAATCACAGACATAGGATTTGATTGACAGCAGCAGGAGCCAATCCTTACCATGTTTACTGACTTGCCACCAGTACCAGCTCTGATGTACTTTGCTGGCCTGCTTTTTTTGCTAGCTGCTGTCCCCTGTGAGGTCTTACCACAGTTCACAGCTCCTGCCACCTCTGCTTTCCTACCACTATTACTAGCTCCTGTCGCTTTTACCGGTCTGCCACTGCCACCATTCCCAGTCCTGCCACTTCTACTGGCCTACTGCTGGCACCATTACTAGTTCCTTACACTTCTGCTGGCCTGCTACAATTACCAGCTTCTGCAAAATCTCCATGCATAGCATAGCTCCCAACTGTCCCCGATTTCGAGGGACTGTCCCTGATTTGTCCCTTTTTCTTCCTCATTTGTCCCTCATTTTGGTCTGATCTATATAGTTGAAAATAGAATGCACTTTTTATCTTTCAAAAAGTGTTTCCCAGTGTTAAACCTTTCACCTAGTTTCTAAATTGCTTAATTTGTACATTGCAAAAACCAATATAAAGGGATAGTAGTGGTAAAAAAAGCACTTGTGGGTTTAACTAATCATTTTTTTTGTTTAACTCTCCTTTAAGGGGGAGTGGCAGGGAGTGTGTCCTATAGCTACATACTTTTGCTAAAAGGTGTCCCTCCTTCACATCTCAAAAAGTTGGGAGGTATGGTTTAGTGGTGTCACCTTACCAGGTCATGCAAGTGCCTTACCAGCTTTTGTCACCACTTCTGACCTAATAACATTACCAGCTTCTGCAAACTCTCCTGGCCTGCGACAACTACCATCTCCTGCCATCTCTCCTGACCTGCCACCATTATCAACTCCTGTCAAATCTGGTGACCTGCCAACACTATCAGTTCATGCAACCTCTGCAGGCATACCAACATTACCAGCTCCTGTGGCCTCTCTAGCTGTATTCCTGTGTTCCAGCCCTGCAAAGGTGCAACACATAACATTTCTGCAACTGGGCCTCAGCTGCAAAATATTTACTGTTTTCAGCAGGGTAAGTGCTGCTTTGTGCCTCAAAGTTTGCAGCCTTTTCCAGTGACCAGGCTCTGTAAAGGTGCCACACACCATGTTTCCACAGCTAGACCTCATCTGCCATAATTCCTGATATTTGCTGCAGGGTAAATCATGCACTGGGTTTCTCTAATTGTTGGTCTATTCCAATGCTGTTACAAAAAACATATTTGTCGCTATTATCTCTCTGAAGTGATACACTATAATTTTTATTCATTGGAAGAAAATGCCTCATCTTTTCCTTGTCCCTTACTGAAGATCAGCAAAATACTTACATATCACTTACATACTCTTGTGGCTGTTGTCTGCCTAGTCTCTTCCTCAGAAATCGCTGACTAATAAAGCTTCTTATATACAGTGCATTGATTGTACAAATATTCTGACTGTGAAATAATTCATTCTAAGTTTTAACTCTTGATTTAAACCTGCCACGTCTCTTCTTCTGAAATTGCTGCCCAATAAAGTTGTTTGCTTACAGTAGGTTAACTGTATAATATTTCTGATTATTTTCTGTAAAATAATGTCCTCTAATTTGTATTTCTTGATTAAAGCTTACTTCATCTCTCCTTCTAACCTTGGGGGTAATTTACTAAAACTGGTACACACAGAATCTGGTGCAGCTATTCATAGTAATCAATCAGCTTCTAGGTTTTAGCCCTCATACACATGGTCATTTTTTGACGCCACATTTTTTGGCGTTTTTTGCAGCTCTCCATGTTATTCAATGGCCCCATAAAAACGCTGACGTTTTTGAGCTGTAGAGGGCATCAGCGTTAGTAAGCTGTAACTAGAATGCGGGACCAGTGTGTTCCAAGGCTGTAACGTTTTGGTGTTTTTGACTCCAACGCCCCAAACGCTCACTAACGCTCACTAACGCCGTACCAGCGTTAACCAGCGTTTTTGACGTCAACGTTTTCTGGTTAAAAATTAGCAGAGGAATGTTTTTTTTTTTTTAAATGCCCATTGACGCCGATGCTCACTAATGCTCATTAACGCCGATGCAAAATGCTGAAAAAAAACGCAGATTTTTCCCTGACGTCGGACCCGACGTTTTGCTTATTTTTAAACATACGCCTGTGTGTATGAGGCCTTATTGTCAAAGCTTAATTGGACACACTGAAGTTAGAAGCTGATTGGTTACCATGCACAGCTGCACCAGATTCTGTGTGCACCAGTTTTAGTAAATCATCCCCCATTGTGTCTAATAAAACCACTTACAAATCATTTATCCACTGTACAATATTACACTCTAATTTTTATTTCTCTAATTCATTTTCAAATGAAGCATAAAAAGATGCTTTCATATTGTTGAGTCTGTTCAATATTTCTGGCTACTGACTCTGAAATACTTCACTGTAATTTTTACAGTATTTCATGATAAAACCTGCTTGGTCTCTGGATCTTAAATTGTAACCTAATTAAGTTGCTTGCACAGATTTCCTTGATTCTGTACAATATTTCTTGATGTGGTCTCTGAAAAAATGCACTATAATTTTTATTTCTGGATTAAAACCTGCCTCATCTTTCCCTCTGAAATTGAAACCTAATAGGGATTCTCACATACTGTGCTCTGAGTCTGCACAATATTTGTGGCTTTTGTCTATGAAATAGTATAGTCCCCTCCCCCCTTCCCTATAATAGTACTTTATGACATTTTTAATGTCACTTCATAAAGTCTCAGTCATCGGTCTTTATAACTTGTCTGAGTTGTTATACTTTCGTAGAAAAATACGAAGTAAACTTTTACTTAATCTCTTTATTTT
>BLSH010064705.1:378905-395072 GCA_018402905.1 Glandirana rugosa
TCTACACACGTCTTGTCTACAAGTCAATAATCGCCGATATAAATTTCACTGTGTGTCTGAAATGTCTACACACGTCAACTGAACATCTGTTCTGCACACATCTGTAAAGTCTGTGTGTCACTTTAAATATAGCCGCTAATAACTGAACATCTGTTCTGCACACATCTGTAATGTGTGTGTGAAACTATAGCATAGAGAAGAACAGGTATATGGTTTCGCTCTGCTATAGTTTCAAACCCAGTTTGCAGATGTTTGCAGAACAGTGATATGATATCACTGTTCTGCAAACATCATAGAAATTGAGTGTAAGCTTTTTTGATAGTTTGGAAAAATGAGAGGGGTAGTGCAATGGGTATTGTCTGAAGGATGTATAGTATGCATGGAAGCACATTCTTTTTTATAATGGCTGCTCTGCCAAACCACGAAAAGTGTGGTTTACTCCATCGTTTAAAATCCTCCTTAATGTTTTGTAGAATGGGTATGTAGTTTTTATTATAAAGATCTGATAGACGGGCCGTAAGTTGAAGAAGATATTTTATGGCATCTTTTTACCAAGTAAAAGGGAAGTTTTGTTTGCATGTTGCTGTTTGAGATGGAGACAGCGATATGTTTAGGGTTTCGGATTTTGAGAAATTAATTTTAAAGTAGGCAATGTATTAAAATAAGCTGAAATCTTTTAATATATTTGGTATTGATGCCAGGGGTTCTGTTAAAAATAGGAGTATGTAATCCTCAAATGCCACTATCTTGTACTGTTTTCCTGCAATGTGTATCCCTTTTATGTCTCTATTGCTTCTAATTCATCTTAGGAAGGGCTCCAGGGTTAAAATGAAGTGGATTGGGGATAAGGGTCATCCCTGGTGAGTTCCATTTTGAATCGAGAAGGCGTTCGATAGAAGGCCATTAACCCTCATTTTGGCTGTTGGTTTTGAATAAAGGGCCATGATGAGGGAGATGATTATAGGTCCCAACCCTATGGCTTTTAGTATAGAGTCAAGGTAGTCTCATGACAGCCTACTGAACGCCTTCTCGACATACAATGATAGAAAAAAAAATGGGAGATTTATTCTTGCTTAGCCAGTGCTGTATTTTGAGAGCTTTGACAGTATTGTCCCTAGCTTCTTGCCCCGGAACAAAACCAACTTGGTCCTAATGTATTAGATCATTTATGAATGGGAGAATTAGATTAGCTAATATTTTTGTGAATATTTTTAGGACTGTGTTTAGTAATAATATCGGATGGTAGCTTCAGTCAGATATGGGTCTTTATCTGGTTTTGGGATGATTGTAATATGGGCTTCTAACAAATTGTGTGGGTGAGAGTCATGGACAGATAATTGGTTAAACGCCCGTAGAAAGGGTTGTGCTAATATATCAGGGAATGACTTATAGTATGATGCTGAGGAACCATCAGGGCCTGGACTTTTCCCAGTTTGTTTCAGTGCTGATGTGAATTCCTGTATTGTTAGAGGTCCATCAATGCTTTCAGCCTGATGTTTTTGTAGTGGTTTGAGGGTGTATTATTTAAAAAAATCATCTATTATATTTTGTCTGGTGTTTTTATAGCCAGTGGGCCTTTGTTCCAGGGGTAGATTATATAGGCCAGAATAGTATTCTGTAAATTGGTTCACAATGTCTTCATTAGATGATACATATGGTCCCTTCTGTGTTCGGTTTGTTCGGACTGTTGCATTTGTTTTTTTTCCTGCAGTGCTCTGGCAAGGTATTTGCCACTTTTATTGCTATGTTCATAGAACAGTTTTTGTGTTAAAGTGAAATTTTTCCTAACTTTACATCTGAGTTCCTTTGAGAGGAAGGTGCGTGTTTAAGTCAGTTCTAGAAGGGTGTGTTTGACTTTTGTTCTTTTGTGAGATTGTTCCAGAGATTGGAATTTTTTCAAAAGGGCTTCTATTTTTGCTTGTTTAGCTCTTTTGCGTGCTGTCGCTTTAGAGATTAATGGACCCCTTATTACGCACTTAGGTGCTTCCCATTGCATAATGGGGTTGGTATCAGGTGTATTGTTAATCAGAAAAAAGTCAGATATGTGTTTTTTAATTAAGGCTATGTTTTTTTGGTTAGTGATTAATGAAGGGTCCAGGCGCCATGTTTCTGGGATTAGGTGTTTTGGGGAATCTGAGACAAAGAGAGATAGGGTGGTGGTCTGACAGGAACATTGGTTCAGTTGTTGCTTTGGTGAGAAGGGATAGATCCTTTTGTGAGAGCCAAATGTAATCTATTCTAGAATTACGGTTGTGCGGTGTGAAATAGAACGTGAAGTCTCTTTCATCTGGGTGTAAGGTGCTCTGGGTGTCGTGTAGGAGTAGGTTGTGTAATTGTATTTTGATCTGTCAAAGTGCTCGATACAGTAGCGAGGATGTACCCATGGAAGTGTCCTCTAGTGGATTGAGGGCTATGTTGAAATCTCCTTCCAAGATTAAGATGCCTAATTGGAAGGAGGTTAATTTCATGATAATTTTCTTAAAGAAAGTGACCAGAGCTTTGTTAGGGCTATACAGTATATGTTTGCAATGGTGATTGGTTTTTCCCATATCGTGCCTTTTATTAAAAGGTAACGACTTTCATTGTCAATTAGGGTATCACTGATATATATGGGAAGGTTTTTTGATTGATGGATCACAACTCCTTTTGTTTTGACCAAATTATTAATTGCATGTAGCACTGTGGGAAAATCCTTATTGGGTAGTTTGGGAATATTATTGGAGTGTAAATGAGTTTCCTGGAGTAGTATGATGTCAGCTTTGAGTTGTTACATAGAAATTAAAAGTTTTCTTTTTTCTGGTATATTGAGCCCTTTGGTGTTAAGCGATATCATCTTGAGGGTAGTCATTTTGGTAGGGAGGAGTTTTGGTGTGTCGGTGGTGAAAGGAGGGGAAGAGAGGAGGAAAGAGGAAAAAAAAGGGGGAGGCTCTAAACTATCCAAATGCTGAAAGAGACCAGCTCTTCAGCTTTCTTTAGAGAGTGTCGGGGTGTTCAGCGATGGCTTGATTCGCCTTTGCTGTGGTGGGTTGTGGTCAGGAGAGGTTGAAGGTTTGTGAGAGATACACTCGTCCTAGTATTATCGAGTGTATTGGGTCACAGTAGCCGTTACAAATTTGCAGTCCATCATTATGAATTTTGTGGTTTCTATTAATTTTGGTTTAGAAGGGGGAGGGATGATAATATTTCCAATGGCAAGGAAGAGGGAGGTTTGTTAGTTATCAAAATGCATGGCATTTTCGTATGGGTTCTGTGAGAGTGTTGGTTGCCTCCGAATTTTCTGGATTAAAAGGGGATTTCGTTGTGTGGTTTGTGTGGTTGTGTGGGATGTATATTTTGCTTTTTGTAATTTCTGTATGTAAGGATAGAGTGTTAACTCAGAAGGTAAATATAGACTCTTTTAGTGCAGAAATGTAAATATATATATAACCTAGAGGTGATTGTATCATCTTAGTAGGTCTTCTTAGATCAGTATAGTAGTTTAGTATAATATGATCTCTCATTTATACCATTACAGGATGGTTATGACACCAGAGAATTTTCTTGTTTAATCTAAAGCTACAATAATAACCAAGTAATGTGAACAGGAATTCTTTCAGGAATGGCATTCCATAAACAGTTTTGTATTTATTTTGCAACAATTTTAATGTGTACTGTATAGTATAGTATTTCCAGAATGAGGGCATTATGGATCCATGGATTTGATTTAGCTTAGTTCCAAGGACCTCTGCCTCTAGCACTGATATATAACTGTATCTCTCATGTACAAATGAAACTGGGTATATTATGGTGCCATAGCTGATCAGAGAACAAAATATTTTGTTAATTCAACCAAAGGAGCTGAGACATGAAAACAAAGAAAAAAAAGGGGATGTTACACATGTAGTCCCCTAATAAAGAACACTGAGAATAGATATTTCTCTCATGAGCAGAATATGTATAAATGTCTGGTCATGTTCTGGTCATGTGGGCGGTAACAGTTATAACTATAGTGCAATCAGATGTTTCTTATGGGGGAGGTAGAGCTAAGCAAGTGTTTTAGTGTTCTTAGCTAGTATGGTCTCCGGTGTAGTCATTTACTGGATTGGAGAGGTTGCCAGGAATCATCTAATGTAGCATCTAACATAGGTTAATGGTCATAACGAATAAACTGAAATAAGTTCAGCTATGCCATACTGTATCAAGATTCAAGGCTGTCTTGTGAAGAAGGATTTAATTCTCTTTTGTTTTCAAGAGCACTGCTTTATGCTGTGTTCACAATGTGTTTTAGCTATGGTACTATATAATGGGTTTATAAAGAGAAATACTGTGCTTTACTTAGCGTAAACCTTCAAAGGTATTAAATGTGTGTAAATTGCTGCTGCTTCATAAGAAAATATCAATAAAAAACATGAAAATGCCAATCTATCTTGTTTTCAGCAGCGCTAATCGTACTAATCAAACCACTGTGAAGTGCATTAATGTTATATCATAATAGTATAAAGTGCATCATTATTCAATCCAGATAAAGTGCATCAATATTAATAGTGCAAAAACAGCTGCATTGAAACATATGAAGTGCAAGTGCTAAAGTCCAAAAAAATTGATGAGAAGAACAATGTTCCCAAGAAGTCTCTCTCTTCCTCCACCAATATCACCGCATGTAAACATGCACACACTGAGGCTCACCAGCTGTGTCTTATCCAATCCGCCTGTGTAATAATCACAAAATCACTGGTGTCTCCATACTTTCTTCAGAGAGCAATGCTTATAACATGGGGGGGGGGGGGGTTAAAAAGAAGGAAAACTCCTCATAGTGCATCACTTTAAAACATCCAGACTTTAATTCTAGTAAAAATGCGCCTATAAAACAAAAGATCAACAGCCATTTAAATCCACAATGTCGCTTGGTACATAGCTGGTATCAGACTGCCGCTCTCTCACATATCACCGCGGCATCCTCCCCAGCTCCTACCGTTCAGCAGAGTTGTCGTATGGACACGTCCCTGACGTTTCGTCACTTCCTGACTTGTTCACAGGGTGCTGGCCAAACGACGTGACGACTCACCTTATAAACAACAGCTCACTAGCACCACTAGATGGCGAGGGGTGCCACATTCTTCACATCTTTAGGTGTGTGTATGCACGGATGTCTCGTCCGTGAGTGCAATTAACCCTACCCCAGCTGGAGATTGCTCAATGAGTTTTAAACCACCAGGTGCATATATAATTAGCTAAAGGGCTTTAACAATGCCCAAATGGATAGGTATAAATCCCATAACTAAAAATTCCACAATGGAGCCGTGTTTATAGGGGTCTGCATAATTTTGACATAAACTAAATCCCATATGAAGTCCATACCACAATAGACCCGGGAACAGAATACGACATAAAATAATAATAACAACTGAGCAAAAAATACATTTTACAAATAAATAATAAACACAGATATTAAATGAACCAGATCACATAGGGCAATATTTAGTAGTGTGACAATGACATTGATATCACCTCTATCTTGGAGCGATACCAACAACCTCCCCTGTACCCCTTATGCTCTAAGAGGGGTCCTTCACCACAGGCATATTATAGTGCGCCCTCTAGTGGTCAGAATGTTCATTACAACTGACAGCTATAAAATATATAAACATTGATTAGGTCCTGAATCGCTCAAGAATTACTTAAAAAACAATTCAGATCCAACTCAATATTTAACCCTTCATGGTTAAAAGTTTTTAAAAGTTGAATCCAGTGGGTTTCCTTACTTGAAAGTTCTCTAACTTTATTAACTCCCCTCCATTTGGGTACTAGTTTCTCCACTCCCCAGAACTTTAGGCTAGATGGATCCCTATTGTGAACCTCCCCATAGTGCAAAGAAACACTATGGAACTTAAACCCTTTGATTATATTAGTTACATGTTCACCTATCCGGATTTTCAAGGGGCGTTCAGTGCGGTGGACATACATAAGCCCGCATGGGCACTGTAGGACATACACCACATGAGTAGTGTCACATGTAATAAATTGTTTAATTATTGTGTCGTACCCCTGTACTTGTGGAGCAAAAATTAGTGTGAATCCTGACATCATTGCCTGTTAATCTGCAAGCCCTACATTTCCCACATGTCCTAAATCCTGTTCTATCGGGCCAGAATGATGCATCACACCCCCCCCCCCCATCCAGGAGGGTCTAGTATTTTTTCCACTATAGTATCACCAAAGCTAGGAGCTCTCAAAATTGGGTTTGTCAGGGAACAATGGTCCTAATGTTTTATTCATCTTCAAGAGATGCCAGGGTTTGGAGACATTTTTTTCTACCTCACGATACTGTTCATGGTAGTCCGATATAAAACTCCACTGTTTAGTGGTGTCACCTGGATCCTGGTTAGATTTCCCTACTAGCAATTCCTCTCTTGATGGCTCAAGTTCCTTCTGAATTTCTATATCCAGTATTTGTGGTCTATATCCTTTTTGGACGAACCTTTTCTCTAATACATCTGATTGTTCTAGGTAATGTTCCTCGGAGGTGCAATTCCTCCTCACCCTTGTAAACTGACCTCTTGGTATATTTCTTATCCAGGAAGGGTGATGCCCACTACCGATGGCCAAATAGCTATTTTGGTCGGTGAGCTTAAAATAGACCTTAGTGGCCAGGGCATCACCCTCCCTGAATATGGTCAGATCGAGAAAATTAATCTCGGTCTGGCTCACCTGATGTTCCAACTTAATATTGTTCCTGTTGTTATTCAGGTCCCTAATATACTGTTCCAAGGAATCAAGGGGGCCGTCCCAGTTCAGGAGCAGGTCATCTATGAATCTTCTATAAAAGAGCAGTTCAGATCTCTTATTACAAAACACAAAGTGATCTTTCCATTCAGCCATAAAGATGTTTGCTAAGCTGGGAGCAAACTTAGCCCCCATAGCAACTCCACTAGACTGGGCATAAAAGGCATTTTGGAACCAGAAGTAATTGTGCCGTAAGCAGAAGTCTAATGCTCTGGCCACAAACACTTTCTGCTCCATTGGAATCTCCTGCCTCTTACTCAAAGCCCAGTTTAAGGCCAACATTGCATCATCATGGGAGATATTGGTGTACAATGATGCTACATCAGCGGTTACCAAGTATACTGCTTTCCCATTTTCCAATTTAATGTTTTTTAGAGCTCCAAGTAAATCTTTAGCATCTTTCAAATATGCCTTAGTAACCGTCACACTGGGTTGTGATATTTTGTCTAAATATTCACCTAGCCTCGCTGTGACGGATCCTATAACATTCACAATAGGTCTAGGTGGTGGACATTCAATATTTTTATGTATTTTAGGCAGTGTGTATAATATAGGGATCCTGCACACACTAGGTACCAAATACGCTTGTTCCTTTCTGTGTAGGACTCCTGTTTTACTCCCAAAAGCTATCAAGGACTTCAGCTCCCCTCTATATTTATTAGTGGGGTCTTTAGCTAATTTCTGCTATGTGTTTTCATCTGACAACATTTCCAAAGTTTGACCTATATAGAAGGATCTATCTAATATTACAACTCCTCCCCCCTTATCGGCAGGGCGAATTATAATACCTTTTTTGGCTTCTAAACTCTCAATTCCCTCCTTTATATATCTAGGGTTTAATCCCTTTCAGGGTGTTAGTTCGTCTAAATCATGTATAACCAAATTTTTAAATACTTCCACATAGTGGTTATTTGTTACAGGGGGGTTCCATATTGATTGATTTCTCAAGCCAGTGTCCACACTTCTAGTAGGTAACCTTCCGCTGCTAATAGAGGCAACAGGGTTATTAATGAAATATTTCTTAATGTTTATTTTTCTAATGAATTTATGTGCGTCAATAGACACATTAAACTTATTCAAAGGGCGCCTGGGGGAATATTTCAGGCCAAGGTCAAGTATGTGTGTCTCTTTCTCTGAGAGAGAGATGCTACTGAGATTGAAAATGCCTTGTCCCTTTACACTCTTCTTCGTTTTTTGAGCTGGATGCTCCTTCCAGCTTTTCATCCTCTCTGCCTTCATCTTGCTCTATGTAATGTCCCCTGTCCCCTTGATGCCTGTAAATAGGGGGGCGATTTCTTCCTCTCCCCTCCCCCTTCCTCTTCCTAAAAAAATTACTCCTTTCTTGTGAGGGGTAATGGGAATTCTCCAGAGGTTGATAATAGTTAAATGTAGGAACAGTTTGTTGTACCTCTGTACGTATTCTCCCTCTCAATGCTCCTCTAAAGGGCACCTCTCTCCATTCATTAGTCACAGAACTGTGGTGTCCTTTATTTACCATTGTATTAGGAGTCTTCTTATTTGTATTCATGGGTGAATGCGTTTGCTGTTCAGTATTGGGTCCCTTCTTAATCGTATTCCTTGGGGAATTATGATCATTATTGATCACTCCCCCTTTAATCTGTCTAGGGGGATGATTCTTTGGGATTCCAATGGGGTATGCTGTTGATCCTGCCCCCTTATTGTTTGTCCTTATTTGGATCCAACTGCCAAGCATATATTTGGTTAGATTCAAAGTCAGCAAGATTCCTGTTAAACTTCTTGACTTTCTTCCTCTTGATGTCCCTATCTAATTTTTCTAATCTCATTTTAATGTTTTCATTATATTCTATTGTCAGTTGTTTATCTTTAATCGGTTCTAATTCATTTTGGAGTGCTCGGATTTTTTCATCTAGGATAACCATTTTTGCTCTTCTGCTCTTTAAGACAAGTGCCTGGAGCTCTCTCCCCACTCTGTTAAAAAACTCCATCCACTCGCCCCTTGATTCATTGTCTTCTAAGCCATCCTGGGTAGCTACATCCCACCTCAGGCCTTTACTAATTATATTTTCTTTAAGATACATTTCCAGGGGGGCGTGGCAAGGACCGCCATGTGAAGAAGACGTACTTCTCACAGCTCCGTGCTTAATCCTTTATTTGATCCTCCCCGACACCTTGATCTCTGCGGATCCCTCGAGAACAGCTGGCTACAGGACTGCTACACCCTCCGGAGCACCTGGATCCTCCACCGGCACTCTGCACCAGGGGTAAGACCCGTAAGGGACAGCCTGAGATGGCAGGCCCAGAGTCCCAAGATGGCGCCGACACAGCCGCGGCTCTTACACAGCGCACGCCTCGTGCAGCTGATAGGATGAAGGAGGGGAGTTCAAAAACAGCTAAGAAAGGGCAGAGTAAGGATCAACTAAGGGACATGTTGTATTATGCCCAGAAGCTGCCTGGAACCACTAATGCTGATAAGGGGGAGACGGCACAGAAAGAAGGGATAGCAATCCGCACAGTGCAGCTGGACTGGGGGATGGATGTGGATGGTGGGATAGGAGATTCGGCTGCAGATTCCACCCCACAGGTCTCTCCACCGGATGACCCTGCAGATACAGATGTGCATCAGCCCACCCTAGCAGAAATCTTGAAAGTGGTTCATGTATGTACAGCCTCAGTTAATGTTCTTAAAGATCAATTTGGGGGCCTGCGTGAGGAAGTGGCGCTGATCAGGCAGGACCTCCAAAAAGTCAGGGAAAGGGCGACAGCAATGGAGAGCAGAGTCAGCAAAACTGAAGACAAGCTGCCACCCATAGTGAGGGAAGCACGAGCAGGTTATCAACTCGCTCAGGAGACCAATAACAGAGCAGAAGACATGGAAAACCGCTTGCGCAGAAATAATATACGCATTGTTGGTCTGCCAGAGAAAACTGAAGGTAAAGATCCCACCGCCTTCGTTGAAAACTGGCTTGCTGAGGTCTTTGGCAGAGAGGTCTTCTCCCCATTCTTTACGGTGGAGAGGGCTCATCGCACTCCGGGCCGCCCGCTCCCTCAGGGGGCCCCCCCGAGACAGATGCTGGCACGCCTCCTACACTACCGAGATAGGGAGGCGGTCCTGAGTTGTGCCCGGGAACGAGCTAATGTTCTATATAATGGAGCTAGGGTGTCCTTTTACCCAGACTTCTCTGCGGAGGTAAGCAAGGTTCGGAGATGTTAAACGCCGCCTATGGGCCCTACAATTACCCTACGCCATGTTGTATCCGGCCAAACTATGAGTCACTGCTGAGGGACAGGCTCAGTTCTTCGAATCCGCAAAGGAGGCTTCCACATGGCTGGACCGAAATGAACAGGCTCTCCGCCGCCGTCGAGAAGGAGAAGATGGGGACTGAAGCAATAGACATCGCTAGCAGAGCTGGGTTCGTATGGCTCCTTCTGAGAAATTGAATGACGGATCTCCTTCTCCACACTTTTTATATATCAATATATCCCCTTTTTCTCTCCCCTTTTGTTTTGGGTTTCCACATAATTTTTTGTGTCGGGGGGCACTAGTTTTTGACTGGGCGATGACGCTACTCAAGTTTTTGCCCTGTTGGCACCTTCGGGCTCTTTGCTTGGTTTCTATATTATGGCATTTTCCCTTTTTGATGAGTTCACAGAGCATATACCAGAACTATGGATCTCTAAGTGTCAACTGCATTGAGGCTGAAAGACATACTGGATATTGTTGCCCATACTGGCTGTGTTCAGTGTTCAATACGGTCATGTGGGCTATTTGGTGGACTCGGCTTCTACTTGCTGGCCACCCTAATGATTTGCTGTGGTATCAACGTACCTTTAGAGCGATTGCCGAATTTGAACCATGGCTGAAACTCCAGTAATATCGTGGAACATTCAGGGCCTGAACTCTCCCCTCAAACGTACAATGGTGTTTACATGTTTAAAGAAATGTTATCCTACTATTATATGTCTCAGGAAACCCATTTGACTTCAGACACTGTTAGCTGTTTGAAATATAGGTGGGTGGGACACAGCTATCATTCCACTCATACCTCTTTTTCTAGGGGTGTGAGTGTCATGATACATAGCTCCCTTGATTATCAGGAATATGATGCTAAGATAGACCCTGAGGGAAGATTTGTATTTCTGCACTGCCACATTGGTCAAGTGAAATATGTATTGGCATGTATATATATACCTCCCCCATATGGTCCGCAGGTGATCCGGCTTTCCATAAAATTTCTGGAGGAGAAGCCGGACCTCCTGCTAATGATAGTAGGGGACTTTAATAGCTGGCTAGATCCCTACCTCGATAGACACCCGGGCCTGGGGGACTCAGCCCCCCGCAGGGAGACCTCCCTGGCGCGATTGCTGCGGGAACTGGGATGGCTAGATTTGTGGAGGCACCGTAACCCTATGGCGAAGCAATTTTCTTGCTTTACGAAGGCACACGGAACCCTTTCAAGGATCGACTTGGTGGTGTGAAATCCGGCCATGCTCCCCTTGGTCTCAGAACTCTCATACAAACCGAGATGCATATCTGATCACTCATATATGGTGATACACATAGTAGTAGCACCTCTTTCCAATCTGGCTGGGGCCCCATGGAAATGTAATGCCTTCTGGCTAAAGCTGTTCCCCTCACATGAGAACCTAAAGAGGAGCATCCGGGCCTTCTTCACAGACCAACAAAATCCAGAGGACATAATTAATGAATGGGAAGCATTCAAGGCATATCTCAGGGGACTTTTGATTGCTGAGGTGACTAATTTTAAGAAGCGCTCTGAGGAACTGCGAGAGCAATTGGAAGTTCATGCGCACTCCCTAGAGTGACAATATGTACATAACCCTAACACTTCGACCAAGGAGGCATGGCAGTCAGTTCAGTCCGCCTATGAGTGTGTGCTGACCTCCTCGGCTGAAAAAAGACGCTTCTTTTCTAAACTGGCATTTTTTGAGGAAGGCGAGACAACGGGTCAGTTGCTAGCGAGAATAGCAAATTCACAACAACGATCTCCTGCCATTGGAGCAATTCAAACTGACAAAAGAACTCTTGTACATTCCCCGGATCAGATACTACAGGCCTTTGCGACATTCTATGAGAGGTTGTATCACTCGGCCTCGGAGTATAGCACGGAGGAGCTAGATACCTATATAGATGGGCTGGTGTTTCCGCAACTCTCCAGGTCACAGCAGATAGCGCTCGACTCACCGCTTAACCTGGAGGAGCTGCAGTTGGCAGTGATGGCTTTTCCGAATTGTAAGGCTCCTGGAGTGGATGGTCTCCCCATAGAGATTTACAAGGAATTTTCAGAGCAGCTGCTGCCTCGATTGCTAAGGGTGTTTAATGTGGCAAGGGAGGGACATACACTGCCACCATCCATGACAAAGGCCAATATTGTGTTAATACTGAAACCAGGGAAGGACCCCGTAGACCCAGGGGCATACAGGCCCATTTCCTTATTACAAAACGACATTAAGATACTAGCGAAGGTACTGGCACTTAGGCTTAATAAGGTTATTGCATCTATTATTCACCCTGACCAGGCTGGGTTTATGCCGAACAAGTCTACTGCGGTTAACCTGCGGAGACTCTTTCTTAATATGCAGTCTAAGGCGGATAATAGTGGAAACAGAGCGTTACTTTCCCTAGATGCAATGAAAGCCTTTGATAGTGTAGAATGGCTATATCTTTGGGGAGTACTGAAAAGGTTTGGGTTTGGAGAGGTGTTCATCTCTTGGGTACGTTTGCTCTATTGCCACCCCCAGGCGGCCATACGTGAGGCGGGGAGGGTGTCTCCATTCTTTAATCTGCGGAGGGGCACTAGGCAGGGGTGCCCTTTGTCCCCCCTGCTGTTTGCCCTTGCCATAGAACCTCTTGCGATACAGATTAGGGATAGCCCGGACATCACTGGCTTCTGTTATGGTGGCAGGCAGGAGAAGGTGCTGTTATACACAGATGATACCCTGATCCTGCTAGGGGACATGGACCGGTCACTGGAGGAGGTAATGAAGACTATCTCTGAATTTGGGAGGTTCTCAGGCCTCCAGATTAACTGGACCAAATCAGCCCTGATGCCAATAGACTGCACCCAGCCGAACCGTGACGAGTTGGGAGGAGTCATACCGCTGACCATGTCCTTTAAGTATCTGGGAATATGGGTAGGTGATTATAGTAGGATTAATATCTCCCCCTTATTGAAAAAATTTAGAGACCGGGTAAAAACCTGGAATTCCTTATGCATGTCAGTGGCGAGTCGGGTGAATCTAATTAAAATGATTCTCATGCCCCAACTACTGTATATGCTGCACAACTCACCTGTAGTAGTTCTTCTAAAAACCTTTAGAGAAGTAAATGCCATATTCCGCATGTTAATATGGAAAAACCGCCCCCCCCCCAGAATAAAACTGGAACACTTACAGAGGGCAAGGGAGGATGGGGGTCTCGCACTCCTGAACTCCTGGCTCTACTATCTTGCGTTACAAATGCAGCACTTGATAGGTATGATGCATGCTGACTTAGATGGAGGTAGGGTCCCTGGCTCGGTGGAACATGTCATGCTTCACACAGTGGGCGGATGCTCGGTTCCGGCTGCTTTGGAAGCAATGACCTTGGGAAAATACCAGAAAACTAGGCCCACTTAGAATTTAATACAAAAAGTCTGGAACAAAACCAAATATTTACAGGGGGAGAAGGGATTCACTGAATATTCCCCGATATGGTCGAATGACGCTTATCTAGAGCTGGCTAAGCTTCAGCATTGGGCTAGGTGGAAACAGTATGGCATTATTTACCTGAAACAAATTTTCCACAATGGGGTGCTTAGATCGTTTGAGGCTTTGAAAGAGACTTATGGTTTACCCTCGTCAATGCACTTTTACTACTGGCAGCTGAAACATGCAGTTATGGCCCAGAGTAGAACCTTCGACTGGAACATGGTTTCCCTGCCACTGCTCAACTTACTGAAAGCTGCAGACGCATCCAGGGGCTTTATTTCGCAAGGTTACAATATATTGCTCCAACTGTTCCTTCAACATCACCCTTTGAGGGTGAGGGCTAAGTGGGAGGAAGATGTTGGGGCATTAGGTGAGGACCAGTGGGCAGAGGCTTTAGAGGCGGTACCTAAATGCTCCCTAAATGTGGCCCAGAGGTTGACGCAGCTATATACCTTATTAAGAGTGTACTATACCCCATATAAATTACACCAGATGGGACTGCTCCCCACTCCGGAATGTACCAGGTGCAAACAGGATCATGGGAGCTTGATTCACATGCTGTGGCGCTGTCCAAAGCTACACCTATATTGGGGGGCGTGGTGGATACCCTGAAACGAGTGTTTGGGGTGTTGATCGCACTAGACCCCAGACTGTGTATCCTGAATCTTCTCGATGAGTTGGAGTGGGAAAACCACACTAGTGAGGTAATCACCCGAGCGCTTTTTCTGGCCCGTAAATTGATAATGACTCACTGGAGATCTGAAGCCCCCCCCCTCGGTTAGGGAGTGGGTAGATACGGTAGGAAATGCAATACGTTTGAAAAAAGTAATATGTCAAAATAGAGGTAACTTCCAAAAATTTGAAAGACTTTGGGGCCCTTGGCTAGCAGTGCCAGGGCTTGCCCCAAAAGATCTAGTTATGGATAGATTGCTGGGTCCACGGGAGGGATGGAGGGATGATGCTTGACCACACTGACGGGGCAGAGATTAACAACTTTAAGTCTTTTCGTATATATCTACATTTCTGGAGGTAGATGCAATAAACCCCTATATGTCAGTTCTACAAGGTGGCTACGGAACTTGAAATGTAACTATTTCTTTTTACCTGATGGATGTTTTTTGACACTGTTATTGTTATGATCTGGAATGTGTAAATGCTCAATAAAAACTTTTCTGGATAAAAAAAAGATACATTTGCAGGGTAGATATATGCCACCATGTACTTATTTGTTTTTCTAGTGTGTAAGTTAAATCTTTAAGGGCTGAGGAATAATCTTCCTTGGATTGTGGGTTGTTGGTTTTTGAAAAAAACACTTTTAAATCCACCTGCCTCTTATTAAGGTGTGATATTGCATCCATAGCTGCAGTGTGCAAATGTTTATAGACAAAATCTAAATAAACAATTATAAATATATAAAGAGAAATACCGCGCTTTACTTAGCGTAAACCTTCAAAGGTATTAAACGTGTATATACATTGTTATACACACATTTAATACCTTCGAAGGTTTACGCTAAGTAAATCACAGTATTTCTCTTTATATATTTATAATTGTTTATTTAGGTTTTGTCTATAAACATTTGCACACTGCAGCTTTGGATGCAATATCATACCTTAATAAGAGGCAGGTGGATTTAAAAGCGTTTTTTTTCAAAAACCAACAACCCACAATCCAAGGAAGATTATTCCTCAGCCCTTAAAGCTTTAACTTACACACTAGAGAAACAAGTATGTACATGGTGGGATATATCTACCCTGGAAAGGTATCTTATAGAAAATCTAATTAGTAGAGGCCTGAGGTGGGATGTATTTCCCCAGGATGGCTTAGAAGACAATGAATCCAGGGGCGAGTGGATGGAGTTTTTTAACAGAGTGGGGAGAGAGCTCCAGGCACTTGTCCTAAAAAGGAAAAGAGCCAAAATGGTTATCTTAGATGAAAAAATCTGAACACTCCAAAATGAATTAGAACCAATTAAAGATAAACAATCGACAATAGAATATAATGAAAACATTAAAAAGAGATTAGAAAAATTAGATAGGGACATCCAGAGGAAGAAAGTCAAGAAGTTTAATAGAGATCTTGCTGACTTTGAATCTAACCAAATATATGCTTGGCAGTTGGAACCAAATAAGGACAAACAACAAGGAGGGCAGGATCAACAGAATACTCCCATTGGAATCCCGATGAATCATCCCCCTAGACAGATTAAAGGGGGAGTGATCAATAATGTTCATAATTCCCCAAGGAATACGATTAAGAAGGGACCCAATACTAAACATCAAACGCATTCACCCATGAATACAAATAAGAAGACTCCTAATACAATGGTGAATAAAGGACACCACAGTTCTGTGACTAATGAATGGAGAGAGGTGCCCTTTAGAGGAGGATTAAGAGGGAGAATACGTACGGGGGTACAACAAAAACGTAGGAGAGAAGGAAGTAGAACGAGATACATTACAGGGGACAGGGGAACTACGGACATTTATCCTCCCGTTAAAGAAGGAGAGGGGGAGGGGGAAGGGGAAGGATTTTTTCATGAGGTAAGAACACTCCCCATTACCCTTAAGATATCTCCAACTATTATCAATTTACATCCTTGTCAAACAACATGGGGGCATGCATAAGAGGGAGAATTAGGAGGAGATTTCCCGTGGAGAGAGGTAAGTAATCAGTGTCTTGACACCACAGGAAATAAGTGGTAACATAATCCTC
>BLSH010064705.1:398970-411758 GCA_018402905.1 Glandirana rugosa
CCCCCCCCCCCCCCCCCCCCATGTTATGAGCATTGCTCTCCGAAGAAGGTATGGAGACACCAATGATTTTGTGATTATTACACAGGCGGATTGGATAAGATACAGCTGGTGAGCCTCAGTGTGTGCATGGTGGAGGAAGAGAGAGACTTCTTGGGAACATTGTTTGTTCTTCTCATCAATTTTTCAATTTTTTTGGACTTTAGCACTTGCACTTCATATATTTCAATGCAGCTGTTTTTGCACTATTAATATTGATGCACTTTATCTTGATTGAATAATGATGCACTTTATATTATTATGATATAACATTAATGCACTTCACAGTGGTTTGATTAGTACGATTAGCGCTGATGAAAACAAGATAGATTGGCGTCTTCATGTTTTTTATTAACTATATAATGGGTTACCTTGAGTACCATATTACCTCATTCTCTATCTTTTATTTAACTTAATCTCTGATGTGAAATTAAAGTTAATCAAGGTAGGATGACATAGCTGAGTAAAGACATTTAGTTTACCATTTCAAAATATATTTTTTGCAAGAAGACTGCAAGGTGGTTATTCGTAAAATCAGCAATGAAGAGGACTAGGGATATCCTTTCTATATAGTTAAGGTGTTCATAAGTACTAGGCCCTGGTTTGACCATGTATATGGTAGAGTCATTAACTGTTGATCCACTCAAATAGTTCTTTGGTGGAGTTCTGGTGCTAAATGGTGGGAGTGGAAAGCTGTGGTATAATAGTTATGAGTTCTAAAGATAAGTGTGATACAAGAACATACTCACTTTTCTTATATTTTGGCGGGAACCATGTCTTCTTGAATTTAAAAGTTATCAATTTTGTTGGTCTTGTTGTAAGTATAGCCATTCTTTCCTGAGTTTGCAGTGAGCTGAGGATGCTGGCAGGCTTACTTCTCCTGGTGATCGTCAATTAGCTGGTGATGGTGAGTTGCGAGATTATAAGCGGTATCTTCTCTGAGTTGGTGGGCCATCATGGGGTTACATTTCCATGGGTTCTTCCATGTGGTGAATGTGTGCACAAAGATCATTGTACCAGTTATGTAAATCCACTAGGGGAATGTTTAGTTTTTCAGAGAATAGTGGTAGGTCTTCTGGCACCTTCAAGAGGGTATTGTGGCCTGGTGGTCCAGCTGACAGACAAAAAGGGAATTTCCATGTGTATGGAATATTCTTTCTCTGAGGAGATCCAGTAGTGGTCTAAGGTCTTTACGTTGTTACAGTGTGATTTGTGAAAGGTCTTGGAACAGTTTTACTTCTGTACCTTGGTACAGAATACGACCCCTTGTTCTGACTCTATGAAGTATCTCTTCTTTTAGCTGGTATTTTACTATATTACATACCACGTCTCTGGGGGAATCATTATCTCTGCCCCTGAGTCTTAATGCCCTGTGAAATCTTTTCATTTTTACAGGTGTTTCCAGAGGTCTGCCTAATAAGTCATTAAATATGGCTAGTAAGGCATTGTGCAGTTGTTCAGGCTCAATGGGTTCAGTGAGCCCCGTCATTCTTAGATTGTGCCTGCATCCTCTGTTGTCCAAGTCTTCTAAATGTCGGCGCATGTGTCAGCTACTGGTGTGACCAGAAATGTGTGAACTGCACAGAGAATACCAGACACAGCGTAAGGTGAATAAAGTGATTTATTAAAAGAAAGGTAAATGGTGAACAAAACGCACATCCAATATAACAACCGTGAAAAGTGACTAAATAACAAAAAGTAGTAAACTGCCTAAATAGATAAAGGGGAATGTCCAAACCGTAAACGAAGCCAGGCCAGGGTCATACACGGGAGATCAGCAGAGGGGGCAGGGAGCAGGACAGGACAGGCACAGGGAGCAGATGCTGGAGAACACGGGGGGGAAAATCAGGCTGCAGACAGGGGTCCCAGAGCGGATACGGGATACAGGATACAGGATTCAGGATTCAGGATTTCCGGATTGCAGGCTACAGGATTCAGAGGCACATGGATACAAAACACCAAGGCATCATGCATATGGCAGTCAGGGTTTAAATATCCTTCCTGTAACGAGCATCAGGTGGTGACTCATGGGCCTCTGATTGCTGGGGGACACTCGCTGGTGGATACTGGTATTGCAGCCAAAGAATCCCCGAGCCGCAGCGCCACCTGCTGGAGGGACTATTCCTGACAGCATGTCTCTCATTTGCATAGTGTGAGAATCAATGGCGTGCATTGCTGTATGTATGTCATGTTCATGGCGGTTTGTTGACTCTTCAACTTCCTCTAGCCTGCTGACCACTCCTTGAAAATGCAGTCTGAGGTCTGCTATCTTCCTCAGAGTCTGGACAACACCCCTTCATGTTCTATCTTAGCCACCCTGATTGTACCCTTACATTTCTTATATCATACTTTGTAAAGTTGGAATGCTGATGATGACCCCTCAGCCTTGTATATTTTGAAGGCCTTCTCCTTTGCTTTTATATGCATTTTTACGTTGGAGTTAAGCCACCCAGGACTTTTATTATCTCTTTTAAATTTATTTTGTGTTGGGATGCTCTGGCTAATTACATTATTTAATATGCTCTTAAAGCACACCCATTTTTACCACGTGTTCATTGTTCCTAGGATTTTAACCAATTTAATATCTTCTAGCAAGGAACATAGTTTATGGATTTTGGGTCTTTTGAAATCCAGTGACTTTGTATTCCCCTTATGTTTCCTATTTGTGTGATTTATACTGAAACAAATTGACCTGTGATCGCTGTTACCTAAATAGTCCATTATTTCCACATCTGTGATCAGGTCTGTATTGTTAGTAATGAGTAGGTCTAGTAATGCTTTTGGACCTGATCAACTCCAACACCACAAATGGGAAGGATCCCGGATTATACTCTGCCTTATTATGCGTGAGCAGGCCCATTAGGGTCAATGTTTGAGGTGAGCCTTTAATCCACCTGGTGGAGGGAGCCTCATTAACTATAAGTCACAGGGATTTGTCTTATCCAAAGGAGATGGCTACTTGACTTGGCTGCATGACACTCTGTCTTACACATGTGTGACTTGGCCCGGTGTGGTCTAGCCCTGAGATGAGCATTCATACCACCTGGTGGAGGGAGCACGTTCCTTGTTTGCCGCATGAATTTGTGGATCGTCCAAGTGTAGCACTTGAGAAGCATCATCCTGTTTGTTCTTCCACTCGCGAGCTATGAACTGTTTATATATTGGGACTGTTTAAGGATTGCACTTTGGCACACACACTTTTATATTGCTGGTTTTGCACATTTTAGCACATATTGTTTATATGAATTGTACTGGATTTTCTTATTCACTGTTATTTTATTAGTTTAGTGTTATTCTATTCACCATTGAATTTGCTATTCTTTTTTTGGCAGTGCTTCCACAATTTTATACCTAGTAATGCTTTGTTTCTTGTGAAATTGTCCTGCAAGACATTTAGGAAATGGCGATTCTTAAACAAGTGTATGGTTCCTTCTTCCCAGTCTATGCCTGGGTAATTAAAATCCCCCATTATAATGACACTTCCCATCCTTGCTGCCATTGAAAACTGTGACAGGAGGTCAGCCTCCCCCTCCTTCCTCTGGTTAGGGGGTCTATAGCATACTCTCTGTATTACTTTGCCCTTGGTTTCCTCCCTTTGTAGCTCTACCCGTAAGGATTTCACCTCCTCCCTTGCTCTATTAGTGATGTTGTCCCTCACATTCACTTGTACATCATTTTTGATATACAGGTATACTCCTCCCCCTTTTTTACCCTCCCTATCTCTGCCATATAGGGAATACCCTTAAATGGGTTCCAGCCAATCATGACAGCTGTTGAACCAAGTCTCTGAAATTCCCACAAAATCTAAATCCTCCTCATACAATAGCAGCTCTAGTTCTCCTTTCTTGTCTGCCAGAATCCTGGCATTAGTGAACAAGCCACTTAATTTTGTCCAGGTGCATACTATCTCCTTATTGGGTGTTCTGAGGCTGCAAATAGGAGTTGCTAATATACTTGCCTTGGGTTTAGGTGCTTTAGTCAACCTACCACTAATGCCCCCAATACTACCCTCTGAAATGTGTTCCACGCTGGCAATCTCTACATCTGCCCCCCCCCCATTGCCTAGTTTAAAAGCCCCTCTAACTTATCGGCCATCTTCTCTACCAGCCAATCGGCACCTTCCCCATTTAGGAGCAGTCCATCCCTACTAAAGAGCTGGTAACCGACTGAGAAGTCGGCCCAGTTCTCCAGGAATCCGAACCCCTCCTTTCTATACCAGCTCCTTAGCCACTTGTTTACTTCCCTAATCTCATGCTGCCTCTCTGGTGTGGCTTGAGGTACCGGTAGTATTTCTGAGAATACTACCTTGGAGGTCCTAATACTCGATTTAGCTCCTAAGTCCCTAAAATCTTTTTTTTAGGACACTCCATCTTCCTCTGTCTTTGTCAATTCAATTTCAATGCTGCATAAATTAAACTGAAAATGAAGAGAGTAATCCTAGAATGTATTTTAGCCAGATTACAAAATCTTTACTAAACAGACACTAACCTGTCCAGGCATCCAGCACTGTCCTCATCTAGGCAGGTTATTTTCCAGTCTTTGGGTCCCTGCTGGGCCCATTGAATGGTCCCACAGCCTCCTGGGACCTGTGACCTGTCCCAGAAGGTCTTGGACAGGGAGGGGGAGTGAATGTTTGCTAATCACCTAGGTGGTAGCAGCTACCTGCCAAAACTAAGTACCTAAGTAAAAAAAAAGAAAATCAAAATATGGTGGGGTGGGGGGGGGGGAGTGATTCAGCCTAGAGGAAGAGCTGAGCTTCCCCTTTTATAGGTTTGTTTTGAAGTGAACCTAGAACTTTTTCACTTGATATGGGTGGGTGACTAAGGCAGTGTAGGAGAAAACAGGGGGTGAACTATTACTTTGTCTTAAGTAGGTAAAGCACAGATTCACTTAAACTCTGTTTTTCTTCAAACACCATTTTTTGTTTCCTTCTGTAAATAATTATGTACAATATGAAGTAGCATTTTTAAAAATGTTCACATTTTCCTGCTGAATATGTTTTAGGTTCCAATTTCATTGACTATAATCTCACCTGTCATAATGCATAATACAATAAAATGTCAATGTGACTTCAGTACAGCAGCTGTTAGAAAATATAACCTTTATTTCTAATTTTGCCTAAATCCCTGTATCATTGCAATGTAGGTGACTTATTTATGTTCTATGTTCTTTTGAATACCTACAAAATCAATACAAACATGCAGAACTGAATATTTCCTTATAGATAATGAACACTCTGGAGAACATGGAGATTTGATTTCAAGAATGTCTTCTTATTTCTATTTAGACTGGCTTATAAAGTGTTGGAAGGCGCAACATTGTTTTTTTTATCAGGCATTTATAGATTTCATACTGCCTGGTTAATCAAGCCATTTGACTTGTTGGAAGTCTTCTTGGAATGTCAGTAAAACTAGATTATACAACAGGGCGTAACAAAAGATTGCATACCAGAATCCTGATCCTTGTAGAGAGTTCACGCATACCCCTAGCGGTAAGGCATGGAGATGAGAAAGCCTTAGCTTTCCTGGTGATGCAGAGATTAAAATGACTGATTTTGAGGCTTCTAACATAATGAAAGGGGCAACATGGGGGCTGTGATGCTGACCTGGGACAAGAAGTTTGATGGTAATATAGCAGTGCCCCCAGGGGGAGACAGCAGCATACTTCCTGGAGGATCCTGTGGATTACTTCCTGGTGATTAGATTAGACAGCCCCTTATAATTTATGGATGGTCGCTCATTGGACAGAGAACTACACAGGGCGGGAAGGGGGGGTGTTTGTGTGGGTTATGTCTGTGAGGGGTTCAAAATGTGAGGGCTGAAAATGATGGCCACCTCTTTCTTTCTCCTGGAGCCCAGCTAACATACAGAATACTGAGGAAGGACCTACATAACATATCATCTCTGATATTTTATTTTGTATGCTCTATATTATTCTTTTAGTTTTCTGTTAGTGTTCTACTTTCTTTGTAAATAAATAAATAAGACATTTGCTTCTTTGAGCATTGTGTTTATTTTTATTTATTTGTGTTTATTGTGTTGTTTTTATAGCTAATATTGTTATTATATTATCACCATTAATATTATTAGAGCTTTGATAGACTAGCTAACTATAGGGACAAACAAGATAGTACATATTTTTAATTTAAATGGGGGGAATCCATAAACCACCCCAAATTATTTCATAAAGATAACAAAGGTTCTACAGAAATGAATAGAGAGTATAATAAGTTCAAACATTTTAAAAAAATGACAGTGATTTAAAGTGATTGTAAAGGTTCTTTTTATAACAAACATGGTATACTTACCTGCTCTCTGCAAGGGTTTTGCACAGAGTAGCCCCAAACCTCTGTTTCTGGTGTGCCTTGGTGGCGCTCCTGGCTACTTCTCTGCATCAGGTGCCCCCCACGGAGAGTCGCTTTCCATGGGGATACCCATGCAGGCGCACTCACGAGTCCCGCTGCTGCGTCCATTGACACAGAGAGCAGGACTCGGCCCCACTCCAGTGTCACTGGATTTAATTGAGAGCAGTGGGAGCCAATGGCTCCTGCTGCTATCAATCTATCCAATGAGGATGGAAACAGCGGCTGGAGTCTCTGGTCTCCTGCACATCACTGGAACGGATGGGCTCAGGTAAGAAAAAGAGGTGGCTCTGGGGGCAGCTGCAGCACAGAAAGTTTTTCACCTGAATTCATAGAATGCATTCAGGGGAAAAACAGGGATATTTTACAACCCCTTTAATGTCTACTTAACCGCTTGCCGATGGTTGATCGGCAATTGACAGCGATTGCTCGATTGCGCGGATCACCGTCATATGACGGCGGCCGCAAGATCGAGCCCAGTGAGCGCGCACCGCCAGAGGCGCGCCTGCATGCTCACGGTGTCTGGGGAGGGCCAGGGAGCGGGTGCGGCGGAGTCGATCTCCGCCTGCCACCCGCGATGCCCCCCCCCGGAGTGAAAGAACGGATGTCCGTGTAAGTAAACACGGACCTCCGTTCTGTGAGAGGGGGAAGGGCTGTGATCACAGCCTTCCTCTACATGGAAGGTGTGATCACTTCCCTTCCCCATCTAGGACAGTCCCCCCACAGTTAGAACATGCCCAGGGAACACAGTTAACCCTTAGAGCGCCCCCTGCAGGTTAACCCCTTCACTGCCAATGGCATTTACACAGTAATCAGTGCATTTTTATAGCACTGATCGCTGTATAAATGCCAATGGTCCCAAAAAAGTGTCAAAATGTTCCGACATGTCCACTGAAATATCGCAGTACCGCTAAAAATCGCAGATCGCCGCCATTACTAGTAAAAAAATAAATAAATAAAAACCCCAGAAATTAATTCTCATCATCCGTAAACGCAACCACTTTTGCGCAAACCAATCAATAAATGCCGATTGCAATTTTTTTAATCACAAATATGAGGAAGAATATAAATCGGCCAAAACCGATGAAAAAATGTTTTTTTATATATTTTTTTGGATTTGTATTTTAGCAAAAAGTACGAAATTTGTTTTTTTTTGCAAAATTGTCGCTCTTCTTTTGTTTATAGCGGCGATCAGAAATAACACAGCGGTTATCAAATATCACCAAAAGAAAGCTCTATTTGTGGGAAAAAAAGGATGCAAATTTTGTTTGGGTACAATGTCGCACAACCGCGCAATTGTCAGTTAAAGCGACGCAGTGCCGAATCGCAAAAAGGGCTCTGGTCCTAAAGTGTGAAATCCTTCCGGGGCTGAAGTGGTTAAAGGACAAGGGGCTAGCAAGTTAGAGAAAAATCAGAAGGGGATTGTACAGAGAATTACAGTCAAATTGCAACATGGATGGCCACATTGGGGGCCTGTGTCACTAAGCTTTGGGTTTATGTTGATGGACAAATTCAGTTTGATTCTGACCTCAGTTTGAGGCATTTTTTAGATCACTCAGAATTCATTGACATGTACATTTGACCTGCAGTTGGTATCCTTCTGACCCAAATTTTACCTACTTTAAGCTGATTTTGCACTGTTATGTAATTGGATATTAGAAAAAGCAGTTCTGAGGTGAACAAACGCCCCTTGACAAAGGCCCCCAATTTAAAAAAAAAAAAAATAGTATGCCATGGACAGTGTGAATAATTCTTTCTACAGATGCTTTGATAAAGTAAGCCTCTAGCATTTCTTAGAAATCTCAAAAGTTTCAGTTTGTCAGGTTCCTTTTCCGGTAGTTGCCTGAAATAAAATCTGATCTTAAAAATGTTACCGTTTGATCAATAGGCTGTGAAAGGATTTAGAGTCTACACAAGTTCAACTTTCTTAAAACTCTGAGCAAATAAGCAGTGACTACTTAAATATATCTTTTAACATCTGTCACTGTGAACTTTTACTATTACTAAGACTTCAAAAGGAAGCTTAATTTCAGAGCTAGAGCAAGACATGTGATCTTAGGTAAAGGGACAAATGACAAAGGGAATTTCTGTAGGACAGTTCTACAGTATTAGTATGCTATTGATATCATCACCACAAATGTCCCTGTCATTACTGTCACTGAGCCTGGCACCGGCTATTTATATTTAACCTGCATGTTGGTGGTCAGTTTCAGAAGAGCAAAATGTAGTGATTCTATTCATTTTCTAAAGAATATTGACAGAAATGCTACCGACCACACTTTGTCCTATCACACATCAGCAAGACATGACCAATACTGGTCCACAAAAGTCTTTATATCTTTAGAAAATGTATTTCTTAGAGATGAGGTTGGATGGATTCAAGACTGTAGATAATAACAACAAATATCCCTTGATGTATAATGTATTTTATATTAGCCTTTTTTTTTAAAGTGGAACCTCTTTCTTGTTTTGGCTATATATATCTGTTAGAATATATCTGTTTTTTATTTTTTGTCTATGCCATCTCTGTGGAGATTTCCTGTCCCAAAGACACAATAGGATGTGGTAGAAAATATCCTTAAAAGTGAAGGAAATCCACTTTGAAAGCTGTCAATGGAACAGGTGTTCCCACCACCAGATTATCCCCTTCAAAAATTGACAGCTCTGACCAGAGCACAGTTAAGCTGGGTATATGCTTGTAGATTTTTGAATGAATGTTAAAATTCTCGGTACATTCTATGACTTTATAAATGTCATTCAAAATTATTTCAAAATTTTGTTTGCTTTTATCATTTGATTTTGAAATAAATGTAATTTCTCAAATGAAACCACATTCACTATTAGAAACTCATTCATTGGAGAAAAAACTTCCATCCCGTTCCTTCAAATTTTCTTGTCACTGCAGTCAAAAATGAAGAGCACTAATAGAAAATTGAATGAGCGTTCTTAAAAGAAATATTTGAGGCATTTTTTAGATCACTCAGAATTCATTGACATGTACATTTGACCTGCAGTTGGTATCCTTCTGACCCGAATTTTACCTACTTTAAGCTGATTTTGCACTGTTATGTAATTGGATATTAGAAAAAGCAGTTCTGAGGTGAACAAACGCCCCTTGACAAAGGCCCCCAATTTAAAAAAAAAAAAAAATAGTATGCCATGGACAGTGTGAATAATTCTTTCTACAGATGCTTTGATAAAGTAAGCCTCTAGCATTTCTTAGAAATCTCAAAAGTTTCAGTTTGTCAGGTTCCTTTTCCGGTAGTTGCCTGAAATAAAATCTGATCTTAAAAATGTTACCGTTTGATCAATAGGCTGTGAAAGGATTTAGAGTCTACACAAGTTCAACTTTCTTAAAACTCTGAGCAAATAAGCAGTGACTACTTAAATATATCTTTTAACATCTGTCACTGTGAACTTTTACTATTACTAAGACTTCAAAAGGAAGCTTAATTTCAGAGCTAGAGCAAGACATGTGATCTTAGGTAAAGGGACAAATGACAAAGGGAATTTCTGTAGGACAGTTCTACAGTATTAGTATGCTATTGATATCATCACCACAAATGTCCCTGTCATTACTGTCACTGAGCCTGGCTCCGGCTATTTATATTTAACCTGCATGTTGGTGGTCAGTTTCAGAAGAGCAAAATGTAGTGATTCTATTCATTTTCTAAAGAATATTGACAGAAATGCTACCGACCACACTGTGTCCTATCACACATCAGCAAGACATGACCAATACTGGTCCACAAAAGTCTTTATATCTTTAGAAAATGTATTTCTTAGAGATGAGGTTGGATGGATTCAAGACTGTAGATAATAACAACAAATATCCCTTGATGTATAATGTATTTTATATTAGCCTTTTTTTTTAAAGTGGAACCTCTTTCTTGTTTTAGCTATATATATCTGTTAGAATATATCTGTTTTTTATTTTTTGTCTATGCCATCTCTGTGGAGATTTCCTGTCCCAAAGACACAATAGGATGTGGTAGAAAATATCCTTAAAAGTGAAGGAAATCCACTTTGAAAGCTGTCAATGGAACAGGTGTTCCCACCACCAGATTATCCCCTTCAAAAATTGACAGCTCTGACCAGAGCACAGTTAAGCTGGGTATATGCTTGTAGATTTTTGAATGAATGTTAAAATTCTCGGTACATTCTATGACTTTATAAATGTCATTCAAAATTATTTCAAAATTTCGTTTGCTTTTATCATTTGATTTTGAAATAAATGTAATTTCTCAAATGAAACCACATTCACTATTAGAAACTCATTCATTGGAGAAAAAACTTCCATCCCGTTCCTTCAAATTTTCTTGTCACTGCAGTCAAAAATGAAGAGCACTAATAGAAAATTGAATGAGCGTTCTTAAAAGAAATATTTCAAACAATATTCTATTAATGTATAGCCAGGCTTTAGATTACCCTAGAGTTTATATGTTAAAGATAGTGTTTATTGGGACAAAAACATAAGAGGGCATCTTCTATTGGAAAAACAGAAAGCTAGATTTGGTTCTGAATTATTTATTCTGCATATAAATAAAAAAAAAAAAAATAGCTAGAGCTTCACTATACAAAAATATACATTTCAAAGTAGTAGATCAGCAATTAAAATCGATAGGAAGACAACAATTTATAAACTGATATTCCCTTTTATTAAGTTAGAGCAAAGGCCAGTAATGATGTACGAAGCAAAATAGCCCAAAGCAATTAGTCATTTTACAGTGCTTCAGGCCCCAATATATTCTCATTCCCAACCTACAAAACATGCCGAGGGTTTACAAATACTCCTTTAAGGGTACTCATCTGTCTAAGCTGCACATTGATTTGTGATAGAAATGCGAGTAATGCTATAGAATATGGAAATCAAACAGTAAGTAAAATGACTACCTGTGAAATAAGCAATCTAGAGGGATGAGCAATTGATCAAGGTGCTCAGTTACACTAAATGCACAGTATATGCCTAATATGAATTATATGAACAACCATCTTTTTAAATTGCATCTATAATGTATGCATGTTTCATATGCTTGCATGATTACTCTATGTTGTGCTTCATCTGCTGGAAAAGGCGATCAGAGCATATATTAACAACTGTACATCTGTCACAATATGAAATTCAGCATCAAACATGGCTGTAATGACATTTCCTATAAATCTGGCCAGCCATGCTGTGCATCTGCAAACCTGTCCTACATCATTTGTATGTGAAAAGGTAATGTGGCTTTGCTAAGTGTATTCCAAAGAAGAAGTTTCAATATTTATTTAAACTCCTTCCTCATTAATAACAGATAAAAGTCTGTTTATTAAGTCAAGATGGTTTATGTTGTTTGTTAGCACTCCTGAATATCATTAGCAGAGACAATGAATAAGCTGAAATATACAAGAAACCATTTCATAAAACTCAGGTTTCTTAAGTAAAGCAATGACATTGGCTATTGAGAGAAATTAGAGTATAATTTTTGCCAGAGTTTTTCTAATTAAACAGTTATGGGATCAGAAGCTTATATTTCATTTAAATATCCCTGCCTATTGAGTCTTTCATTGTTTTCACAATCCATGGCAGTTTATTGTTTTGCTCTTGCATTCAGAAACATATTTCTTACAATACTTTTATATATAGTAATTTATATATAGATAGATAGATTCTAAGGTATTAGAAAGCCCTGATTCACAATGGGTGTGACTTCAAAATGGTGCGATTTTGTCAGATTTAAAGTGCAACTTCATGTGCGATTTGGTACAACTTCAGTGTGACTTATGTGCAATTTGGTATGATTTCATTGCAATTTCTGGTGATTTTAACGTACTGAGATTTGGCCATGTCCAATCAAAAAAAGAGTGGTGTTTGGCATAATCCCTTTTCCTTCTAGCACTTCTAGTAGTTTGAAAACAGCAGGAGTTTGGAGACATCCAACTCTATTTGATTAGTGCCTGTGTTTGAATTTAAGTATATCTCTCTTTAAAGATGTTTGGTTTAGTTCAGTGCAATACTTGTTTGGCATTTATTTTTCATGGTGCTTTGTGGAAGCTGGGATGCTGTCCCATTTGTATGCAGGTTTCTAGTCTACGTGATGACATTGCCTGTCTAAATTCCTTGGTTTGTGCTCTGCAGTCTGAGATCAGGAGGTTGTCTAAGCCAGTTTGTTGTGTTGAGCTGCCCTGCAATAATCCACCTCTTCCTCAAAGACTGCGCAGGAGAAGGGTAGTGTGGAAAACTGTTGGGTCTGGAAGAGTAAGGCCTGTGGACCATAAACATGTAGCTTTTGGTTTGACACTGCATAACCCCTATAGTGTTCTTTCTGAGCTAGAAGCAGATACAAAGGCTGCAAACATAGCTGCTTGTGAGATTGGCAACCCTTCTCTGCACATGGAGGAGCTTGAGAAA
>BLSH010064705.1:419420-431274 GCA_018402905.1 Glandirana rugosa
CGTGCCTGTTGCTTGGGGTAACTTTAGTTACCCCTGGGTTTGAAAATACGTGTTTTTACCGACATTGTTTCAGGACTTATTTTCCCTATCCCCATTTATTTGTAGGGCACTTGCCCTAGTTTGAAGATGATTTTAGAACAGTTATATGGCTTCTACCGTTAATTAATACTTTTCAGACACAGTTTGAAGATGATCCACATTCACCTCCATTTTTGCTTTTTTTATGTTTTTATTTTTTTTTAAATATTTACAGTTATTTCCCTGTCCCCATTTTTTTGTAGGGCACTTGCCCTACCCTTACCCCCATTTTACTTCCTTTTGCAGCCCTCTAGGGCTTTCCAGGACTTTGTTACAGCCATTTTTGTGCATAAAAGTTTGGGTCCCCATTGATTTCAATGGGGTTCGTTGTCCGTGCGATCGTTTGGGTTCCGTCCGGACCCGGACCCGGACTTTGTCCCGAAGTTCGGACGGACCAGCAGAACCCGAACTTCCAGAGGTTCGCTCAACTCTACTAGAGAATACTGTATGTGCTGTAAAAGCAGCATGTGTCCTAAACAATTTTGTATGGCAACGTGATGGCTACCTTTATGATGACTCCCAAATGCATAACCTTGAAGGTGCTCATTGGACTGCTAGTAGGGGCTCATGAAGTGGTACCCATGTTTGTGACAAATTTTTGTCTTTCTTTACGTCTCCTGCTGATGTGCTGTCATGGCAGCTTGCAGAAATTGCATAATTTGTCACATAAATACTGTTTTTGAACTCCATACCAACAGCGTGTTTTTTGTTGTTAGTTAAAAAAAATATATATATATATACATATATATAAATAGTTATCAAATACTAACATGGACTTTTGTTGTGCTTTTTGGTACTTTCAATTATTGCATGGTATGCACTTTTTCTATACAAATTACATATGCATTCTGTTCAAGATTATACATAGAAAATATTTTCTGTGGCCATTTTTATTGGTTTTGTTTGAAAAACCGGCATGGCCAGGCTGAGCAGGGGTCATGTTTGCAGTCAGTTTGTGTACAAAAGTGTCACTAGGAAAGGGTTAAAACCAAACTTCAAAATGATATAGACACAGGCCCAATTTACATTATAGTATATGAGAGTTAAATCACACTGAAGTTGTCAAAAAGTAATGCAGGGACTTTTTTCAAATGGCACCAGTTCAAGTTGCACCTATTAAATGACATATAAATACATGAGGTGCAACTTAAGGAAGTTGCACCAGTGTGAACCAGGGCAAAGTCATGAATAATACCCGTAACGTTTGTAAAATGTATGAAATGTCAGTTTTTATTTGTTATATAAACAATTCAATCCTTGCTACAAAAACTAAAATGGGTGATCAAACAAAAATAAATATTGTATATAAGGTGCCAAAGGCTGCTGTGCACAGGATATAAACATCCACCTAAGAAAGCAGCTAATCTCAAAACGCCACTTTTTAGAAAAAAAGAATAAACATGATAATGTATAAAGTTCATAAAGTTCAAATCTATAAATGTAATCCAACATCCAAAGTGCTTTTGTAAGTGAATAAAAAGTGAAAACATGCTCCATAAGGTAAATCTAGTGAGGACAATAAAGTGCGATGTGCCACACACCCCTCTTGATTCCCCACTCACCAGAATGAATGGACCCTCAGCTTTGCAGTCTGGGGGTCAAACAAGCATGATCTGGTGACAGTGGTGCCAGGGGATAGGAAGGTATCCTCCAATATGGAAGCAACAGGCTCCTCCAGATGACCGCTATGTATCCCGATTTAGATCTCCATCAGGCTCAATGAAAGCATTAACAGGCTCATAGTGTATTATTTAAAACAAATTTATTGTGCAATGCTAAAATATTACTTACAGGAAAAACGATCAAGGCTGTCTGTGATGACACTCTGGAGGAGGAGCAAAACACGTTCACGTAACTTCCGGTTGTACAAAACAACTGATGTCACATCTACCCCGGGTGGAAAGCACGCCATCAATGGCAAATTGTGTCTCATTCCATTGCCATTCCATTTTTTGAGGAGGAGGGGTTGTCAACTGTATCAAAGGCAGATAAAAGGTCCAGAAGTAGAGGTACAGAATAGTGTCCATTGGTTTTTGCGGTTAGTAGGTAATTTGTGAGTTTTGGAAGAGAAATTTCTGTAGAGTATTGAGAGCGAAATCCAGATTGTAGAGGATCAAGAAGAGTAGAGTAGAGATTTCATCACAAATTGCATCAATCTTGATTTTGAAGTGATTAGCAATCTCCTGGGCAGTGAGTGAGTTAGAGGGCAGAGGCGGTGGAGGACGAAGTAGAGAGTTAAAGGTAGAGAAGTGTTGACGGGGATAGGATGAGAAGATGTTAATAAAAGTGGTAAATAGGTCTGCTTGGCAGTGTGGAGGCGAGAATTGTATTTTTGTAGGGCAGATTTGTATTGGTTGAAGTCTTTGAGAGACATAGTCTTGTGTCACAGATGCTCAAGAGCACGGCTGCATTTTTAGAGATTTCTGGTGTCATCTGTCTGCCGGGGTTTCAGGGGTCGAGGCCTGATTCTGTGTGTAGTGAGGGGAGCAAGGTCATCCAGGGTGGAGGACAGGGATTTATTGTAGATGGAAGTGGCTTTGTTGGGGCAGGACAGGGGAGAGATTTTTTCATAGAGGTAGTCAGTAGCAGAATAGAGGTGAGAAGGGTTGAAGTGGGGAAGGTTTCTACGGGTGATGGTTAGACGATTGGAGGGAAAGGTGGTGGAAGACTGGGAGAGAGAGTTGCAGGGAGTGCCAGGTAGGAAAATACAAGATCAAGGATGTTTCCATCACAGTGAGTAAAAGGCTGTACCCATTGCTTCAGGTCAAATGAGGAGGTTAGACTAAGATGTTTAGAAGTAGCCCAAGTGTTTGTGTTAACAGAGATGTTAAAGTCACAGAGAAGGATTGTGGGAATTTCAGAAGAGAGAAAGTAGGGTAGCCAGGCAGAAAACTCATCAAGGAAAGCTGACAACAGTCCAGGAGGCCAGTAGATTACAGCAATTCTTAGGGAGGTTGGAGAGAATAGACGTATACAGTGAGCTTCAAATAATGACAGGGAAAGAGAGGGTGGAGAGTGAATAACTTGGCAGGTGCTCTGTGGGGATAGGAGGAATCCCACTCCACCTCCCTTGTGTCCATTAGGCCTAGGGGAATGAGTCCGTGGGAGAGGGAAGCAGGAAAAGAAGTGTCAGATCCATGGAGCTGGGTTTTGGTGACAGCAAGTAGATTAAAGGAATTAGTGAGAGAGAGGTTATGAACAACGGTGACTTTGTTGCAGACAGAGTGGGCGCTCCAGAGGACACAGGATAAGGGAAAAAGGGAAATGGCGACTAAGTTGCATAGATTGCGACTACTGCCAGAGGGTGTGGGGTGGTGGTGATGGGTGTGTTGGGTACAGTTAAAGGGAGGCCCAGGGTTTGGGGAAAATCTCCAGAGGCCAGGAGGAGAAGAGTAAGGGAGGTAATATGAGAATACAATTTATATGAGGGGATATGCTTGAGCATCCGGGGGTTTTTGTTAGCATGTGTGCTTAGAGTTAGAAAGAGGTGATAAGTGCAGCAATACGGAGAAGGGAGAAGTAAGGGTGATATGTACAGATTGTGGGGTGGGGAAGAGGGGTGAAGAAAAGAGAGTTTGAGGAGAGAGGCTGCAATTGTGAAAAGGAGAGGTATAGAGTGCATGTTTCAGAGAGAAAGGTGAGGTGATTTGGAAATGAGGTTACCTGTAGTCTGGTGTTATTTAAAGTAGTTTGTTGATAGTGTGTGCTTTGTGCAAATCGCTGAAGTGCAAGAGCGGAAGTTTCCACTTATTTAAAATGGAAGTCCACCCTAACACTTAAAGCGGAGGTCCGAGGGCTAAAAAAAAAATTAAAAGTCAGCAGCTACACATACAGTAGCTGCTGCCTTTTAATATTAGGACACTTACCTGTCCTGGAGTCCAGCGATGTCGGCACCCGCCGCCGATCTTCGGATCGGGGGACGGGTGCAGCCGCCTCCATCGCGGGTAAGGGAACCCGGACGTGTAAGCAGTACAGCTTCACGCCGGGCACCTTACTGCGCATGCGCAAGCTCTGCCGCACTCTGCTACTGGCCAGGCGGCCAGTAGCAGAGCAAGCAGGGAGGAGGGAGCCGGGCTGCTGACGTCAGCGGCCGCGTCCGCCGGCCAGAGCTCCCGGAAGTGTGGAAAAGGACACCTGTCTAAAGACAGGTGTCCTCTTCCCCCTCCCCCCCGAAAGGTGCCAAATGTGACACCTGAGGGGGGGAGGAATCCAACCAGCGGAAGTTCCACTTTAGGGTGGAACTCCGCTTTAAATTCTCCCCTACAGTCATTAATGTGAGCTAAGTTCAGCTTTATGCCTCAAAATGAAAATAATCCCAGTTTTGGTACCTTTATTTTGCAGTATCCAGTGCCGTCACATGACTTCAATTCTACTTCCTCCAGAGAGTAAAATCAGCCAGTGGGCATGGTTACTGAATGCTAGTGACATCACTTCCAGGGAGGGGCACTGTTCCTGTGTAGCCAGTGGGCATATACAGGATGAGAGGAGCTGATTATAGGACACATGGGGGGGCTCTCAGTGTTGATGGAAGTACTCTGGAATCTCACCTCACAGTCTACAATCATCATTATACACTAAAGGAACAGTACAGGCAACCACACTGAGTCTACATTTCCACTAGTGTGACTTTGGACACAAAGTCGCATGACAAATCACAGCCCATTGATTTCAATGGCACCCGTTCCCATCTATGCGACTTTGAAAATCAGCAACTTTGAAAATGTACCTGCACTACCTTGATGCGACTTTTGATGCAACTTTGATCCTGAGAGTGTAAAGTTGAATCAAAGCTGCACCCAAAGTCACACTGTAAGGCCCCTTTCACATTTGTGCTACTTGTCCTGTAACTTGGGACTGCAAAGTCGCATGACAAGTTGTACCCCATGATTTCCAATGAGTTCCATTCATATCTGTGCGACTTCAACATAATCCCTGCACTACTTTGGTCTGACGTTGATGCGACTTGGGGTCAATAGATCTCAAGATTACACAGGCATTGCATAAAGTCACATCACAATCGCTAAATAGTGCAACTTTGGAGTTGCAATAGTGGAAACCTGACTTGTCATGCGACTATGTCCAAAGTCGCATGTGAAGTCACAGCCAATTGATTTAAATGGCACCCGTTTCCATCTATGTGACTTTGAAAAGGTGCCTGCACTACTTTGATGCAACTTTTGATGCAACGTTGACCCAGGAAGTGTAAAGTTGGATCACAGCTGCACTCACAGTCACATAAAAGTCGCACTCCAAAGTCACACTATAGCTATAGGCTATGTTTCCACTAGTGCGACTCCAAAGTCGTGCGATTTAGTGTGCGACAAAGTAGTGCAGGCACCTTTTCAAAGTCGCTGATTTTCAAAGTCACATAGATGGGAATGTTTGCCATTGAAATCAATAGGCTGTGACTTGTCATGCGACTATGTGTCCAAAGTCGCACTAGTGGAAACGGAGCCTTAAACTCATTACTCACATGTAATGAGCAATAGAAATGGATTTGTACACAGTGCCCATCACAGTGCCATCACAGTGCCATGCAGAAACCAGCATGTTGTTGTACACTGTAGACAATCTGCAGCATGCTGCTTTGTAATCTATCTTACAGTTTCTAACAAACCGTGTGTGTTATGTGCTGCTGGAACCATGAAGAGAGCAGAACATACTTCCAAAGCCTGCCCCCCCCCTTTCAGGGGATCATATTCTCTGAAGGATAGGAATGATGGGGGTGGAGATGGACAGGTCTAGGCATGTCTGTCTAAGAACCAAGGACAACCTTTTCAGGGAGTGAAATGCAGCTTAGCACATTCAGATAACAGGAAGTAGAGTTGTCCCTGAAGAAAAGGTAGTAGCTGATTGTCTGGCTTAGATTATAAACCGGCTAGTCAGAAAATGAATAATATCAAAGATAAAGATATTTCACATACTATTCATCGAAAAAATTTCATTTTTGCCTGGACTTTCACTTTAACCACTTTCCGACCACCGTATGCAGAATGACGGCCGGGAAGTGGTTCAGTTATCCTGACTGGGCGTCATATGTTGACCTCAGGATAACATGACGGCGCGCGCGCGGGGGGGCACACATTGCGGCGATCGGTGGTGTGGGGGTCAGTCTGACACCCCGCATTACCAATCTCGGTAAAGCGCTTTGGTTTATTAGCACAGCCCCCCTAGAATTGCCACACTAGACCACCAGGGAGCCTGCCCAGGGATGTGCCCACCCAGGACCACCAGGGAGCCAACCAGGGAGCCAATCTGGACCACCGGGGAGACCACCCTAGACCACCAGGTAAGGGGCACAGTGCCCAATATGGATGGCACTCAGTGCCACCTTCAGATGCCACCCTAGACCACCAGGGAATGGGCCCCTATCAATGCATCTGCCCACTAGTGCCCACCAGTGCCCCTATCAGTGTGCACCAGTACCCCTATCAGTGTGTACCAATGCCACATATCAGTGCCCACCAGTGCCACCTACCAGTGCCCACCTATCAGGGCCCATCAGTGCCACCTATCAGTGCCCAGTGCCGCCTATGAGTGCCAATCAGTGCCGTTTATGAGTGCCCATCAGTTCTGCTTATCAGTGTTTGTCAGTGCTGCATATCAATGCCACCTATGAGTGTCCGTCAGTGCTGCTTATCAGTGCCGCCTAACAGTGCTCATCTTTGTTGCATATAAGTACCTCATCATCAGTGCCACCTCATCAGTGCCAATCAGTACTGCCTCATCAGTGCCAATCAGTGATGGAGAGAATTTACTTATTTACAAAGTTTTGCGGCAGAAACAGAGAATTATTTTTTTTCAACATTTTCGGTGTTTTTTTATTTGTAGCGCAAAAAATAAAAAACGCAGAGGTGATCAAATATCACAAAAAAATATTTCTATTTGTGGGAAGAAAATGATAAAAATTTGTTTGGGTACAGCGTTGCACGACCGTGCAATTGTCATTCAAAGCGCAACAGCAGTAAAAGCTGAAAATTGGTCTAAGTGCATAGTATTGAAGTGGTTAAAGAACCCCCCTTCTTTGAAGAATCCCTCTGCATGTGTTCCCCCTGTACGTGTTCCCCCATAAGGAAAACCTTGTTTTATACTGTGATGGGTGTGGGTGGAATCTGCCAATTAATTAATTACAAGGTAATATTAGGCGCACAGCTATCACAGAAAACTTTTAACACCACAATCAAACTGCAACAGGGCCAAAAGAGTAAGATTGTAAAGATAAGAGATACCATCATTTAAGTAAGGCTTAAAGGATAAATAAACATCAAAATAATATGAACATGGCTACAGAGTTTAAACAGCAGTGACAAAAGCAGATTACCAAAAAATAGAGCAGTCATTCAATGTTCAGTTTTAGATGGATGGTAGCAGTAGTATATAAACGCAGATTACCAAAAAGTAATTTGATCAAAGGTTTAAGTGAAACTTAAAACTTTTGCTCCTCCCGTGAACTTACTATATAAGCCATGCCTTTGCATTTCCTGTTTGCCAGATTACTGTGTTCTTTACAGCCAATATCTTAGTTCTGTCACTCCTGTTGCCGCCCATATCTTTGCTACTACTCGTTACTGACCTTTGGCTTGTTCACTGACTATGCTTCTGCTTGATCCCTACCTGCTATATCTGCTGCTGAACCCCGGCTTGCTCACCTCCTGGTGGGGCGATCCTGAGGACTGTGGTCTGGTACTAACATGCAGCAAAACCCACTATCAGGAGCTCTAGCCAATACTGGTTAGTGCTTTGACCAAGCACCTTGGGTAAGCCCTTGTCATCTGCCAGGGTGACCTGCTTGTATACCTAGCCTGCTCATCGGTGGTAGCCTCTGTACTGCCATATTTACTGGTCTTCATGCATGACCCCTGACCGTGATACTGCCTGCTATCAATCTAATCATGTGAAAGTGTCTGTACAGACTATATTTGTAGTCCAGAAACCTGGCACATACTATTTACTGTAGACAGCTATAAAAACCCTAACATTTTCCAAAGAAATACTGTATGCAAAGCAATAACCATTTAGCCAAAAGCATTTTCACATAACCAAGTCGCTTACAGCATACTTTGCTGTGCAACAGGTGCTCCATGCTTTTAAGCCTGCTTTGGATGCTGCTGACATTTGATCTTCTATGATACCCACCATTAAATGGGAACTCAGTCTTGTGGTTCAGTAGCCCACTGGAAGACACTGCTTACAATCATTTCACTTGAGACCTCAGTGCCTGGGACACAACTCTTGACCTGACACATGTCCATACCTCCTACTTTCTAAGATGAAAAAGAGAGACAACTTCTAGCTTAAAGTGCACAGGAAAAACTCACACCCCTGCCTGTCCCCATGGTTGATAATCATAATGAACAAATGTGCAAAAAATTGCTGGCCAAACCAAATTTCATATATTATTGGACTTACAAAATAATAATTGCAATTTTTTGGAGATTGCGTTAAAAGTTTAGGGTTGTGTAAAACGTTTATTAGCTAAATAGTATATTTTATAGAGGTTTATGCATCAGCCAAAAATGGGGAAAACAAGAAGAAGCAATAGACAGAGGGATTTGGATCTAAAAGAAGGATATTTCCTCCAAATATCATTCCGAATGCTTAGTTTTCAAAAAATCATACTTTATAAAATTATACTTTGCAAAATGCATGCCAATCAAAAGTGAAATGCTTACAAACCAGAAACAAAAAAACAAAACAAAACAAACTGTGTATTATAAACAATTGGCACTTTTATAGATTTGTTAAAATACTTGGTTTTACCTTTTTATCTTTTGTTGCATTTTAGATGCTATTTGCAGTAACATCCCATTTGCATGTGTTTTGTAGTGGAGGAGCACATTCACACTTTAACTTGTCCCTGCCTGGACACAGGGGTAGTGACTTTACCTTCACATCAAACCATGGGCACACACTCCCACCAGGGGAACTATCCTACTTTCTCTTGTGAGAAAGCAAACCATACTGGCTTAACCTATACCTGTCCATTATTCTTTGCACACCTGCTTTAAACCTTACACCAATGGACCCTAATGTGCCCCATTGGCACACGTTTCCCCCCCCCATATAGAGGTTAAGAGAGAAGGAATCCACACCACATGCCTTTACCAGTGTACTGAATTAACAGTAATCAGACTATGGCCAACCCTTAGAGATAGTGGAACTCAGCTTAAGTTGCAAACTGTCCAGCATTCTTCAGGGAGATTTGGCATGAGAGGAAAGACATTAGGACTGCTACTTAAAAGGGGGGGGGGGGTTGTCTCAGAGTCTGGAATCCCAAAGCAGGGATATGTGAGTAGTTTCATAAATGGATACAGTCCTTCCATCACTACCAGCTTCAACCCAAGGATGGAGAAACAGAGAAAGCTCAAGTGTCTACATGTTGACCTGGTCCAGTCTATGCCAGCCCAGGGTACCCCCCTCCTAGCAGAGGCAGGTCTGGCACCTTTCCCAATTGACTCTTGAATCTCCCTTGACCCTGAGCTGGGAACACCTAATGGCCAAAAATAGAAATACAACAGCCACCTCTGTGCTCTATTCCTACACACGCATGCACACCAGTGATGACTGTATGTCATTTCTCAGAGTCGGGTTCCTGAAAGTGACAACAATGGACCATGACTGTGTAATGTGTTTTAAAATAAACACTAGTAGTTTCCTAAGGAAACCTGTGTACTGTAGCACAAAATCGGAACTCCGAGTTTTGTGACCACATAAAAGGAAATGCCTGAATAAGAAACTTCATGGCAGGATCCTAAGTTATTTCAATGAAAGCTATGGCTTTAAAATATATAAAAAATTTATTAAATCACATAAACATGTTAAAGCACAATTCCAAGCTCTGTGTTCCTACCCCTAATCAACCTTGTTCCCCTTCTAGCACTGCTGACTGTACTTTAATTTTTCTTTTTTATACATACTGTGACAGTATACGAGGCGAAGTGGTAGACGGACACTACCTGTTGCCTTGTATGTGTTAATTTGGACTGGATTAAACAGAGTCTGGTCCGGATTTTACCAACCACCATGGCAGGGCTGGTTCTGGTCAGGAGTTTGTGGTCCACTGGAGTCCACCAGCAGGTGGCTTAAATAATCAGGAAGAGATCTCACTTGTGCTCTGACCTGGAACTCAGAGAGGGATCTGAGGGAGCTCTGTGTCTGTTTGGACTTTTAAAAGACAAGGTTTGCATTTTGGCTTATGTTTTGTGGGTGTCAGGGCTTACCCACACCGTATAAGGAGGAAACTGTACGGTTTCGTTTAGCGCCGGACTTCAAGGACTTACTTTCTGTTTTGTTTGTTTTTAGCCTGCAAACCTATTTTGTAAATAAACCTGGCAAGCTGCCAGATTTTTAAGAAAGTTGCCTGCACGCTGACTATTTTCCTCAGGAAAGATGATCCCCACAAGCTAATCTCCCACACATGGTGGAATTCAGCGGGCACCTTTCCAAGATGGAGGAAATGTTGAAGGCCCTGCTACAAGCCAATGCAGCTCAGCGGGAAACCAGCCGCCAGGTAGCAGAGGCCACTGTAGCTCAACAGGCAGCTCTGTAGGAAATTAACCTCTGGGTTGCACAGGCTGCTGAGGCTCAGCGAGAGGAAAGGCACCAATTTGCAGAGGCCCTGTTGGAATTAAAGAAGGGACCTGCACCTCTGGTGACAGTGGAACCAAAGTTGGTACGCACCTCTTACCACATGCAGAAGATGACACCTGCAGATGACATGAAGGCATATTGACTTTTGAAAAAATCTCTCTTCACAAAGGATGTCCAAAAGAACAGTGGGCGGGACTGTTAGCACTATTCTTGACCGGTGAACCCCAAAAAGTCTACTTTGATCTGGAACCAGATAAGGCACAGGACTATGAGACCCTAAAGGAAGAGATATTCGCATGCCTAGGGGTCACCATGGAAGTCCGGGCCCAACAGGTGCATCAGTGGACCTACTGCACCGACAAGCCACCCCGCTCGCAGATGTTTGACCTGGTTCACCTCACCAGGAAGTGGCTACAGCCGGAGACTTTGCCACGTCCCCAGATTGTTGAGCGCGTGGTCATGGACCGCTATCTATGTGAGTTCCCTGCTGCTTTGAGGAAATGGGTCAGTCATGAAGACCCCAAAACTGGCAACCAACTCGTGGACCTCGTGGAGAGATACACTGCTGCTGAGGACTTGTTGCATCCATCTGCACCCCACTCCAACGTATCTAGGGGTAAAAGATCGCCTGGCGGACCTGGTAAAACTGTTCCAGGGTTCAGGGGCATGGGGAAGTTTGATACGATTGCTGCAGCTAAAGGGACTGTGGGCTCTAGACCTGGAGACTGGCCAAAGAAGCCAGGATGGTCTTGGGGACCCTTGAGAGGACTGGGTACAGAACACATACAGTGCAACCAATGCCATGCATTGGGCCATATTGCTGCCAATTGTCCCCTGAATGATGAACCCATGCAATGCAATTATACTTATGTGAATAGATGCCTTTCTCTTTTTGCACAGGTTGCATATACAGCATCATGTCGACGTCGTTAGCATAGTTTGAAGGGGTACGGGGACTTGGGACCTTGTCAAAATGGTCCAGGCGGTCCGCTAGAAAATGGGGATCTATGCAACCTCACCCCACGTCTACCTACGTTGTTCAGGAGTCGTCGTCACATAGAGAGGTGCTCCAGGTGCTCAACCAACGGTCAAAACCCCAGAAGTACTGACTGGGTAAAGGAGTTTCGTCGTCCCTTGAGTGTATCTATCGCCAGGTACTGGTGCGCGAGTTGTTAGACCCCTGCAC
>BLSH010064705.1:435107-449065 GCA_018402905.1 Glandirana rugosa
TATAAAAACTATAAAGACTTATAAGGATACCGCCGATATATGCAACAATTAAATATATATGTAGCTTACATTTATAAGAACTACTGGAACCAGAAATTAGCAACTACTAAAGTGATTCCTACCAGGAACAATACCTGTGAACAAGCACTTTATAAATTATTATTATAAAAGATTGATTTAGCATATTTGCATTTGCTCTCACATCCTTTGTTTTGATTTTATACATTAAACCGTTGCACTTTATTACTATTATCATTTTAAAACTTTCACTGCTATTACTATTATATTTTTATATATACTTTTCGTATGCTTAATTACACACCAGCACCTTTTTATTGGGGACTAGGACATATACCCCATTGGAACATATGTCCACAGCACATAAAGGACACACTTACTTTCCCTTATTAAGACAGCGCCACATCCAAGCACCACCCCTATCTACCAGGGCTAATGACCCAAAAAATGTCTCTGACCCTGACTGTGAAAGTGAACCGAATGTAGTACCTGACTTAGAGGTTCGGAGAGAGAACTTCTGTACAGAGCAACTATGGGATGTCACTCTTTGGAGCCAGAGAAAACGTGAAGATGATGGCTGGGGAACCTGTGGACCCTAATTGGGGGTGTATTTTCCCTATATGGCTCCTAAAAATAATTTGTTGTATCAGGTGGTGAATTGCAGGGAGGATGAGGTGGAACAGCTAGCGGTTCTCAAACCCTTTCACAGGATGGTGCTAGATCTAGCCCATGGGCATGTCATGGGGGGACATCTGGGTATGGATAAGACCAGGGAGAGAATAACCCAGAGATTCTTCTGGCCCGGCTTGCATGCAGATGTCAGAGAGTATTGTAAATCCTGCCCTAAGTGTCAACTCTCTGTGCCCTCACCCCATTTTCGTAGTCCATTTGTTCCACTGCTTATAATTGAAGTGCCTGTCTAAAGAATTGACATGGATCTTGTGGCACCCATGGTAAAGTCTGCCCGGGGACACCAGCACATCCTGGTAATACTAGATTATGCTCCCCGCTATCGGGAAGCCATACCCTTGCGGAAAACCTCCGCTAAGACTATCGCCAGGGAGTTGGTTCAGGTGTTTAGTCGGGTGGAGATCCCTAAAGAGGTCTTAACGGATCAGGGCACCCCCTTTATGTCCCGTGTAACCAAGGAATTGTGCAGCTTGTATAAAATCTCCCACCTCCGTACATCGGTCTACCACCCCCAAAGGGATGGACTTGTGGAGAAGTTTAATAAAATGCTCAAACGCATGTTGGAAAAGGTACTGGAAAAAGATGGGAGGGATTGGGATATGTTGCTGCCATATCTCATGTTTGCCATACGAGAGGTTCTGCAGGCGTCTATGGGGTACTCCCCCTTTGAACTCTTGTTTGGTAGACCTCCCAGGGGTGTGCTAGATGTTGCAAAAGAGGCACGGGAAGGAGAGGCTATCCCATAGAGAAGCATCATTGAGCATATTTCCTTGATGCAGGATTGAATCACAGCAGTTCTGCCCCTGGTGGGAGAGCATATGGAGCGAGCCTAGGAAGCACAGAGAAGGGTTTATAATTGGGCTGCTTAAACCCGGATTTTCAATCCTAGAGACAGAGTGCTGGTACTGGTCCCCACGGTTGAAAGTAAATTGATAGCAAAGTGGCAGGGTCCCTTTGAGATAAGGGAAAGAGTAGGTAAAGTGAACTACAAAGTTTACCAGCCAGGGAAAAGGAAACCTGAGCAAATATACCATGTGAATCTCTTAAAACCATGGAAAGACAGAGAGAGTTGATTGGCAGCGCCCACTCCTCAAGAGGACATGCTATCCATGACCCCGGACTACAACATGACATCATTACGGAACCAGAGGTCCCCTCAAGGGGTCCTTCCAGTACAAGCGAATGCCGTTTGGTTTGCATGGGGCCCCTGCATCCTTCCAGGGAATGATGGACAAAACCTTGAGGCTGCTTCACCTCTATGCAGCCACCTATTTGGATGATGTGGTCATCCACAGTCCAGATTGGGAATCGCATCTGCCCCAAGTACAAGCAGTCGTAGATTCTCTTAGGGTAGCAGGTTTAACAGCCAACCCAAAAAAGTGTGCCATAGGCCTGGAAGAGGCCAAATACCTTGGGTATGTTATTGGTCGGGGACTGATCAAGCCCCAGACTAATAAGTTCAAGGCAATTCAAAAATGGCCCCAATTGGTGAATAAAAAACAGGTTTGTGCCTTCCTGGGGATTACAGGGTATTACAGGAAGTTCATACCCGACTTTGCCACCATTGCCGTCCCTCTGACAGATCTGACAAAGGGGAGAGGGTTGGGCATGGTTAAGTGCAATCACGAAGCCGAAAAGGCATTCCAGAAGTTGAAGCAGGCCCTTTGTGTACAACCGGTGCTCATGACCTTGGACTTCACAAAGGAGTTTGTTGTACAGACAGACGCCTCTAAGGTGGGACTAGGTGCTGTTCTGTCCCAGATCAGAGACAGTGAGGAGCACCCGGTTGTCTAAGCCGGAAGCTTAGCAGGCATGAGAGGAACTATGCCATTGTGGAGAAGGAGTGCCTAGCTATCAAGTGGACCTTAGAGGTGCTGAAGTACTACCTTTTAGGAAGGTTGTTTAGGCTGTGTTACAACAAGGAGAAAAATAGTTGGGTGACTAGGTGGTTCCTGGCCCTACAGCCATTTAAGATCACAGTGTAACACCAGGTGGGAAGATTCCAGAACAATGCGGATGACTTCTCCCAGGTCCACTGTATGGTTAGGGCAGCCCCACAGGGGCTTGAGCAGAAGGGGGGGGGGATATGTGATGGTATATGAGGCGAAGTGGTAGACGGATGCTACCTGTCGCCTCATATGAGTTCATTAGGACTGGATTAAACAGAGTCCGGTCCGGATTTTACCAGCCACCATGGCAGGGCTGGTTCCGGTCCAGAGTTTGTGGTCCACTGGAGTCCACCAGTAGATGGCTTAAATAATCAGGAAGAGATCTCACTTGAGCTCTGACCTAGAATTCAGAGAGGGATCTGAGGGAGCTCTGTGTCTGTTTGGACAAGGTTTGCATTTTGGCTTATGTTTTGTGGGTGTCAGGGCCAGCCTGTGAGTAAACTGTACTGTTTAATTTAGCGCCGGAAGTCAAGGACTTACTTTCTGTTTTGTTTGTTTTTAAACTGCAAACCTATTTTGTAAATAAACCTGGCAAGCCGCCAGATTTTAAAGAAAGTTGCCTGCACACTGACTATTTTCCTCAGGACAGATGATCCCCACAAGCTAATCTCCCACAATACATATACATACATATACAAGGTCTTCAGGTCATTTTCAAAGTCCTGTACATATTTGTCTCCTCTTCAGACAGCGACACTGATCTGATGATGTCAGTGGCACTCTCTGTACTAGTCGATTGTGAGTGATGCCATGATAGCACCTACAAAGGAGGCAAGGCCCTGACACCCTGCATTCACAATATAGTCTTTATACTTCCAGGTTGAGAGATGCTGGCCATCATTCAACTCAGAAGACTGAAAACATCTTGTGGCCAAGAAAAGGTACTGTGGTGGACAGTTATGGATGAAAGGTGAGTATTAAGGTCAGAGATGCTGACCCTAGGGACCTGTGGCTTGGCAAAGACAATGGGCTCCATTCACACAACCAGATCACATGCAGTGTGTAGGTGTTTGGACACATTTTCCCTAAATATCGCAGGAGATCCTTTAACTGTCAATTCACAATACTGTTTTGCGGTATTTACCACAAAACGCTCAAAACTGTCAGTTAATACTGCATGAAAATAAGTCAGTTCACAAAAGGAAATAAATAATTAAATACATGTGGTAATAAAGTAGTGGCCCAGTGGCAGTAGGTGCAGTATTTATGGAGTGTAAAAATATAATAGCCAATTTTGAGTAGGCTCTGCGTTTTTGGCTCAGTTCTCTCAACAGTAATGCATGTGAACCTAAATATGGAAATCATTGGCTTAACCGCTTCCGGTCCTCCTACCGCACATATACTGCAGCAGGGCGGAAACTCACGTACCTGAATGTGATTTAGTGCACGAGGTCTGGGGTGTGAACGCGTGCCACTGGTGATCCGCAACCCACTGTGATTGAACACAGCGGGAGCCAATCAGCGGTTCCGGCCGCTGCAATGGCCGCCGGCCACCCACGATAATTCACAGGAGAGGCAGAACGGCGGTCTGCCTATGTAAACAAGGCAGACTGCCATTCCGTGATGGAGGAAAATTGAAATCTTGTGTTTCTGCTAAGCAGTAAAACGGTCTCTGTTTTCCTCCAGTCACAGCTTTCCCCCATAGTTAGAAAGCACTCCCTAGGAGCACACTTAACCCTTTAATTGCCCCTGATTTTAACCCCTTCCCTGCCAGTGTCATTTATACAGTGAAAGTGCATTTTTTTGCACTGATCACTGTATTGGTGTCACTGGCAATGGCCGCCGGCCACCCACGATCATTCACAGGAGAGGCAGAACGGCGGTCTGCCTATGTAAACAAGGCAGACTGCCATTCCGTGATGGAGGAAAATTGAAATCTTGTGTTTCTGCTAAGCAGAAAAAAGGTCTCTGTTTTCCTCCAGTCACAGCTTTCCCCCATAGTTAGAAAGCACTCCCTAGGAGCACACTTAACCCTTTAATTGCCCCTGATTTTAACCCCTTCCCTGCCAGTGTCATTTATACAGTGACAGTGCATTTTCTTACACTGATCACTGTATTGGTGTCACTGGCCCCCAAAAGGTTTCACTTAGTGTCAAATTTGTCCTCCGCAATGTCGCAGTCCCGCTAAAAATCACTGATTGCCGCCATTATTAGTAAAAACAATAAAAAAATAAAAAGTCCATAAATCTATCCCATAGTTTGTAGACACTATAACTTTTGCACAAACCAATCAATATACAGTATCACCCTTCACATTTTTGTAAATATTTTATTATATATTTTCATGTGACAACACTGAAAAAATTACAGTTTGCTACAATGTAAAGTAGTGAGTGTACAGCTTGTATAACAGTGTAAATTTGTTGTCCCTTCAAAATAACTCAACACACAGCCATTAATGTCTAAACCGCTGGCAACAACAGTGGGTACACCCTTAAGTGAAAAGGTCCAAATTGGGCCCAACGTGTCAATATTTGTATGGCCACCATATATTTTCCAGCACTGCCTTAACCCTCTTGGGCATGGAGTTCACCAAAGCTCCACAGGTTGCCACTGGAGTCCTCTTCCACTCCTCTATGACAACATCATAAAGGTAGTGGATGTTAGAAACCTTGCGTTCCTCTACCTTCCATTTAAGGATGCCCCACAGATGCTCAATATGGTTTAGGTCTGGAGACATGCTTGGCCAATCCATCATCTGAACCAAATAAGTTTATCTTGGTCTCATCAGACCACAGGACAAGGTTCCAGTAATCCATGTCCTTAGTCTGCTTGTCTTCAGCAAACTGTTTGCAGGTTTTCTTGTGCATCATCTTCGGAAGAGGCTTCCTCCTGGAACGACAGCCATGCGGATCAATTTTATGCAGTGTGCGGTGTATGGTCTGAGCGCTAATAGGCTGACCCCCCACCCCTTCAACGCCTGCAGTAATGATGGCAGCACTCATGTGTCTATTTTCCAAAAACAACCTCTGGATATGAAGCTGAGAACATGCATTCAACTTCTTTGGTTGACCATGACGAGGCCTGTTCTGAGTGGAACCTGTCCTGTTAAACTGCTGTATGGTCTTGGCCACCGTGCTGCAGCTCAGTTTCAGGGTCTTGGCAATCTTCTTATAGCCTAGGTCATCTTTATGTAAAGCAACAATTCTTTTTTTCAGATCCTCAGAGAGTTCTTTGCCATGAGGTGCCATGTTGAACTTCCAGTGACCAGTATGAGACAGTGAGAGCGATAGCACCAAATTTAACACACCTGCTCCCCATTCACACCTGAGACCTTGTAACACTAATGAGTCACGTGACACAGGGGAGGGAAAATGGCTAATTGGGCCCAATTTGGACATTTTCACTTAAGGGTGTACTGAATTTTGTCGCCAGCGGTTTAGACATTATTGTCTGTGTGTTGAGTTATTTTGAGGGGACAGCAAATTTACACTGTTATACAAGCTGTACACTCACTACTTTACATTGTAGCATGAAAATATATAATAAAATATTTACAAAAATGTTAGGGGTGTACTCATTTTTGTTAGATACTGTACACTTATTGGGATTTTTTTTACCAAAAATATGTAGCAGAATACAAATTAGCCTAAACTGATGAAGAAGCTATTTATTTTTTACAATTTTTTATTGGATATGTTTTATAGCAGAAAGAAAAAAATATTGGGTCTTTTTCAAAATTGTCAGTGTTTTTTTGTTTATAGCGGCAAAAATAAAAACCGCAGAGGTGATGAAATACCACCAAAAGAAAGCTCTATTTGTGGAAAAATAAGGATGTCAATTTTATTTGGGTACAGCATTGCACGAATGCACAATTGTCAGTTAAAATAACAGCGCTCTATCGCAAAAAATGGCCTGGTCATGAAGTGGGTAAAACCCTCCAGGGCTGAAGTAGTTAAAGTATAGTTAAAGGTAAAACTTTTTTTCATATTGGATAACGTGGAGGTGGATTAGAACACCTGTCAGGTTTTTTTTTTTTTGTTGTCTATACCCTCTCTATTTGTCCTGTTTACCATTATCATTGAAAGTAAAAGTAAAAGCAAATCCCCAATTTTGGGCTGTCCCCAGAAAAATAATAGGGGGAAATCTTCCAATGAGGACACAGATGGCAAAAAAAACCTGACAGGGATTATGACCCTTCTTTACTCTATCCAAAATTTAAAAAAAATTGTGCCTACAGTTCTACTTTACGGCAAATAGACTATGCAATTTGCAAGTTGCTCCAGAGCTTAGTAAATGAGGTAACGCTTCACTTTACAAAGAATACCTTGTGCAAGTAAAAATGTTTAAAAAATGCATTTTTTGCTTGCTTGATTGGATGATGGATTCAGCAGAAATACCCCCCCCCCCCCCATTTACTAAGCTCTGAAGTAACTGCACTTTCAAAGTCCTCAGTTTATGGGCCTTTAGTAAATTCGCCCCATTGCATGTCATGAAATATATCTATTTTCAACGGTTATTTCGCCTGATTTTTGGAGACTTTTTGTGGATATACAAGCATACAGTACACATCATTTGCTATAAACCTCCCAATCACCCCACACATAATACAATGTACATGCATATCACAATGGTCTAATGCTTTTCATATGTAGTGCCAGTGGAGACTTTACTTTTTCACAACTATATTTAGCGATATCTTTGGCTCAAATATTCACAAGACAGAATGGGATTATGAATAGACAAGTTTTCTTTCAAAGGTGTGGAATTGAGCTATTGTAGGTGTCATCAATTAGAAGATTTGACAGATGGATACCAGAGTGACAGAGAGAACATCAGAGAATGACAATGGCTATTCTCTAACAAGAAAAAAACAGACTTGCCTAAAGATATAGCGATGACTTTACTAAATATCACAGCATAAATGACAACCAGGGTTCCATGCTTTCTCAACTAGGGTTCCTCCAAAGGTTAGATACACAAAATAAATGTTAAAGAGCGCTACCCTTGGGCACATACCCTGAGTGCTAAGGGATTATATTAAGTAATATACACCATCCGTGCAATTCAAAGATAAAACAAGAAATTCTTAAAAGCAACTAATTCCCGGAGGTTAGGAAAGTCATAAGTGATTTAAAAAAGTAATTGGCTAACACTGATAATGCATGCGAAGCTTGCCTTCCCAGAATGGACTGGGAATCCAAGAACTGAAATAGAAGAAGCAAAGGAAAGAAAGGCGCCAGGCGGCCATGGTGTAGCACAATTTATTTAAAAATATAAAATATGACCAACAATTGCACTCACATCGAGCCTGGCCTTCTCGTCCAACATCAGTACCTGACCTCAAAAATGCACTTCTGGAAGGATGGTCAAACACTCCCATAGACACACTCCTAAATCTTGTGAACAGCCTTGCCAGAAGAGTTGAAGCTGTTATAGCTGCAAAGGGTGGGCCAACTCAATATTGAATCCTACGGACTAAGAATGGGATGCCATTAAAGTTCATGGGCATGTAAAGGCAAGTGCCCCAATACTTTTGGTAATATAGCGTATATAAATACTCCTCTTCAGCCAATAAAAAAGACAATGTAGTATTTTTTTTATTGGTGGAAGAAGGGTATTTATATATGTGTAATAACATCCAATATTTGACATGTTTAACCACTTCCCGGCCGCCGTATGCAAAATGACGGCCGGAAAGTGGCTTAGTTATCCTGACTGGACGTCATATGACGTCCTCAGGATAACAAGCCGCCGTGCGCCCGGGGGGGCGCGCATCGCGGCGATCGGTGGTGTGGGAGGTCAGTCTGACCCCCCGCAATACCGATCTCTGTAAAGCGATTCGATCCAAAGCACTTTACCATGTGACCAGCCGTGACCAATCACGGCTGGTCACAGTGTAATACAGTTTATTGGCTTTCCTGTACTCAGGTCTGCAGACCTGATGAGGGGAGAGCCGATCGGCTGCATCCCTGACAGGGAGGGTTTGTGCTGAGTATTTATCAGCAAAGCCCTCCCTCGGAAAGCCACCCTAGACCACCAGGGAGCCTGTCCAGGGACCACCAGGGATGTGCCCACCCAGGACCACCAGGGAGCCGACCAGGGACCACCAGGGAGCCGATCTGGACCACCAGGGAGACCCCCCTAGACCACCAGGTAAGTGACATAGTGCTCAGTGTAGATGGCACTCAGTGCCACCTTCAGATGCCACCCTAGACCACCAGGGAATGAGCCCCTATCAATGTTTATGCGCACCAGTGCCCACCAGTGCCCCTATCAGTGCCCATCAGTGCCCATCAGTGCCCCTATCAATGCATACCAGTGCCACATATCAGTGCCCACCATTGCCACCTACCAGTGCCCACCTATCAGTGCCCATCAGTGCCACCTATCAGTGCCCAGTGCCGCCTATGAGTGCCAATCAGTGCTGTCTATTAGTGCCCATCAGTGCCGCTTAGCAGTGTCCGTCAGTGCTGCATATCAGTGCCCATCAGTGCTGTATATCAGCGCCACCTCTCAGTACCCGTCAGTGCTGCTTATCAGTGCTCATCATCGCTGCATATAAGTGCCTCATCATCAGTGCCACCTCATCAGTGCCAATCAGTACTGCCACATCAGTGCCCGTCAGTGTAGCCTCATCAGTGCCCACCAGTGATGGAGAAAATTTACTTATTTACAAAGTTTTGAGACAAAAATAGAGAATTTTTTTTTTTTCCAAATTTTTGGTCTTTTTTTATTTGTAACGCAAAAAATAAAAACCGCAGGGGTGATCAAATACCACCAAAAGAAAGCTCTATTTGTGGGAACAAAATGATAAAAATCTGTTTGGGTGCAGCGTCGCACGACCGCGCAATTGTCATTCAAAGCGCAACAGCACTGAAAACTGAAAATTGGTCTGGTAGTAAAGTGTTCTAAGTGCATAGTATTGAAGTGGTTAAAGATATTTTGTATTTAATTGAACTTAGTTTTTGATACACCACATGTGTCCTGTGAAAGCAGCTTCCCTTTGACTGGTATTCTAGTCATCTTTTTTTTGTTTGTATTAATACATATGCTGCAGGGACCACACTAACTACGTGAGTTGGCATATTTCTACTTTTTAAACCATTTTACCACTTTATTACCACTAAAAATGGATAGGGGTTCTAATTCTTCTCCACTGTATTTATCTCACTGGATATCACATGAGATAACATACTACAAGGTTTCATGCAATAAATACTATATATTTCGATGAAATACCGCATGCGGTATTCTAGTAGTGTTTTTTGGTGAGTTTCAAAAAAAATTTAAAACATTTTAAGAGGAAAATACCACTTTGTGAATGGAGCCCAATGTTACTAAATGTAACAGAAAAAAGACAGTATGTTACCTGAGAGGTGTTAAGTAACATAACCTCTCCTATTCCCCATCAACTAAAATCATTCAAGAATACCAGGTCTCATAATAAAGAGGTTGTTAAACATGTGTCTATCCTTTTTATTCTTGTTCATTTTGAACGTGCTGCTATGTGGTTATTTACTTGTTTTGCAATCTTTGTTGCGCCCCCACCCCTGACTGACAACTGTGTACCTTTAACAGCATTTTGATTAGTACAAGATCAAAAATAGGATTAACTTAACTTTTATATCTAGTTATTTTGCATTGTGTTGTTTTGTTCAAATATTTACTGCCATTCTAGTGTATTCTTATTTTTCAGTTTGAAAACAACATTTATATACAGAATGAATATTGTGGGCTATAATACATTCATGTTTCCTCCGTTATTAAACTATTTTAAAAGGTTACACATAAACTCTACAATTACAACCAAACTGACATTCATCTTCTTAGCAGTACCCAGACTTTTAATATATGCAGCAGAGTAATTACTGTGGATGACAAAAGCATTTTAGATTCAGGTGCCCTGTAATTATTTTAATTAGAAATGCTTAATAAAGCAAGTTCTTATGCATTGTCTGAATATATTGAATGTAATTTGTGTTGAGTTGTGTGAGCAAGACAAGAGTGAATCAAAACCCTTCATTTAGCTAACAAGAGGGGCTTGACTGAAATATCTAAAGTAGAAAATGTGATAACTTGTTCCTGTTGTCTTGAGTCTCAATGCTCCACTTTTAATGGTGTTGTGAGAAAAAAATTAAAGAGAAAAAAATTGCGCTCCTTTTATTTCTTATCCTACAATGTATTTTCCACATTTAAATGGCGGAAGTTACAGTGAAAAAAAGTTTCAAATAATAAAGAAAAATGAATAACATTAACCAGTGTCATTGTTCTAACCCTGATCCATTATACATGCAGAATGGAAGGATTATTTTTATGTTAACCAGGAAAAGCGTTTCTGTTCTAGGCCTTAGAGCAGTGATCATGTAACTTTTTTTACTCTTACTGAAAAAGGGTGGGGGACAACAAGCAGGGACAGATATTTTGCACAGCAGATTGTATGCTGTAGCACCATGCATGGTACAGAATGTACATCACAGAATACTGACTCTGTGCAATATATATTGTACAGCACAGCACACAGCCTAGGGATGTATGGAAAGCATAGCATAACAGACAGACTGGGGATATATGGAATGCAGAATGCACAGCACAGACTTTAGAGTGGAGTTGTGTGGAACAGAGAACATACAACCCAGCATACTGTTGGGGCCGTGTGTAAAAAGGAACATACAGTAAAAAGTAAAAATGAGAGAGATAATAGGTTCTGCAGGTGTCTAATAGAGCAGTTGGGAAGTGTCCACACACACCTTTTAACACCAACCAAGCACTGACAGGCATTGTCAGGAAAGGAGCACTCGTGTACACAGACAAATTAGCCTGTGGAATCATGCCTGTAGCCAGATAGCAGGTGCAGGTGCATTAGCACCAGAAGGGCTATTTAAACTGCACAAGTACAGTGTGTCAGTGCCGTTTGGCCTATTACATCCCCTATGTTCCTGTTGTTCTGTTGCCGACTTGATCCTGCCTCTGACTCTGCCTGAACGCCACCTGAACTGACCCCTGGCTTATTCCTGGATTATGCTTCTGCCTGCTCCTTCTGCTCATCTGCTTTGCTGTTACTGACTCTGGCCTGTCTCCTGACCACTCTCCAGCCTGTCATCTGAACCTAGATGCTGACCTGGAGTTTCCAACTCTGCCTTGTGCCTATCCTGCATCTGCACCAGACTATATGCAACCTTCACTGGCTCCTGCTCCTCCTCCAGAATGTCCGGTCCTGTTATTCCTGCATTCCAGATGCACACCAGCACCTGGCAGCGAGAGACTTTACAGGCACTTGTGCAACCCTGACCTCCAACATTCCCTGTCACTCTACCAGGGACTCCAGAACCAGGGTTGTAAGAAAGGCCTTTCTTAACACTTCAGGCTCCACCATCAGGTACGTTACAGGCATAAAGTACAGTTGTTCTATACTTCAGCCTGGGGCATAACTGCAATATGGCCCTATGCTCCAGGGGTCCATGCAGCTCCCCTGCACACCTGGATAGGAAGGGCAGGGGGGCGACATACAGAGGAACCAATGCCCTCCATTTTCTTCCTGCAGCCGCTGAAAGCCTGCTTCTCCTGCTCTCCCTCTTCCATGCATTCAGCGGCTGCAGGTGGAAAATGGAGGGTATCGGTTCCTCTGTATGTCGCCCCCCTGCCCTTCCTATCCTGGTGGAGGCCATCGGTTCCTCTATATGCCACCCTTCCTATCCAGGTTACTTGTCACCTGCTGCCCCCAGGCTGCTATGTGGTCCCCCCCTTTTCCTGTTTTAAATTTGTCATTATGTAAGGGGTGTGGCTTGGCAGTGGATGTAGCCGGAAGCTTGGGCTCTCTGCTCCACCGATCATCTGAGCTTTTATCCTGTGGACATTGCTCCCGATTGCCTTTTCTGTGGCTTTGGATACATGAACCAATCACCTAGATCTATGGCTACACGTCGGTGCTTTCTCTCTCGAGCAGGTTCCATGTCTAAGCATGGATCAATGGCCCGCTCTGCCATGGACCATGCTGGTCAAGATGATGGCTTATCTCCTCGGTCGGCCAAGGATAAATATAAAGAGATGGCACAGAAATTCTTCTCTAAACCTACACCCAAGGAGCTCCCCCCACTGCCCAACCTGCAAGAGGACCACAGTGGCAATCAATCCAAGGCTGATGATACAGTCCTGCTAGAAGGCCCTGCTGCGCCTCTGCTGGCATGGAACAATGTAAGCACCCCCACGGACACCTTTGACACGCGGTCAACCTCCCCACCAGACCCAGAAGGCCCAGAACCCACCCTTAGGGACATATTATTGGCAGCCATCTCCTGTGGCCTCAATTCAATGAGGTAAAGAAATGTCTAAGGGCTCTGGATGTGCAGTATGCAATGTTATACCCTACTGTTAAACTCAGGGAGTCTCCTTCTCTTGTACACTTAAGGTTGTTGATAAAAATGATCATTACATTTTTCTAACATGCAATCTAGAGGGGCTTGACTGTATACTGGTCAATATATATATTCCACCTCCTTTCTCCGCTGAAGTTCTCAAGATCCTTGCAGGCTTTTTAGCCCACCATGCAAATGTCTCAGCCCTTATTGTGGACGATTTCAATAATTACCTAGGTTTTGAACAAGACAAATTTATGGCTGCTCACCCTCATCAGTTTCCTGTAAAGGGTCGGACACCGTTTGCTAGACTTCTTGCAGAGATGGGACTACATGACATTTGGCGTATTAGAAACCACCTATCTAGAGTTTACTCCTACCATTCTGCCTCACACCGAAGCCTCTCCAGAATTGACCTCAGTCTTTGCAATGAGGAAATGCTCCCATTAATCTCTAAATCTCAACACGAGCCGAGGACTGTTTATGACCACTCCTCTTTCTGGGCTGAGATTACAGTCACTGGTCCTCCTAAACGGTCCTACTGGAAAATAAATCCATTCTTGTTATTGTTATTCCCAGATTCAGATCCCGTATTGAAATCTCTTGCTAACATTATTAGCATTAATTGGAACACAGCAGACCCTGGGGTGTACTGGGATGCACTCAGAGTATCTTAAAAACAACATTCTTCTTCGAAAATAAAAGTTGAAAGTAATCCCTATAAACGAATCGATTCAAAACTCGAAGGTTGGTGTGAGAGAGACATACTAGGGATCCCAAAAGTTATTTACACCTAAGGTGAACGGACTGGAGGACATCGTACTTTTCAAGGGTTCTGAACCAGAGCCAGAAATACCTCCTTTAGTAGTATTATTTGACCGGGTCTTCTTTCTGGAACTCACGTAGGGTCATGTGGGGTCCCAGACGACACAAGGTTAATTACGATTATTACAATCGTTCTCTAAAGTTATGCCCTAGACTTAGACCCTTATTGTTATTGTTCTTA
>BLSH010064705.1:486462-514200 GCA_018402905.1 Glandirana rugosa
TTGGGCCTGGGCTTGTGCCTGTAAAGTTTTTTGCAAACCCAAACCCAAGTCGTTGTTTTACATCGTAACGATCGTTGTGTTAGGCAGGGTTTGATCTGCAATGTGTCACTCAAAGCAGCTGTATGTGAAATCTCAAATTACTCCAACAATCTGATCGTTGTGCACGATCGTAGCGATCGTTGTTTTATGCAGAGTTTGATCTGCAATCTGCAACTCAAAGCAGCAGTATGTGAAATCTCAAATTTCTGCTATCTGTCCCTCAGAGCAACAGCAGTAGTAATCTCAGGATGCAGGATCAGATGTTAAAATGTCTGTAATCTCTCCCTCACGCCGGCAGCTTCCTCTCCCTACACTAACCCAAGAGCATGTGACATGCAGCACTGTGACTCCAGCTTATAAAGAGGCTGGGTCACATGATGCACTGGCCAATCACAGCCATGCCATTAGTAGGCTGTGATGGCTTCTAAGGGCAAACCAGTGAAACGTTTGTTGATTGGCTGCCCCGCAGCTATTCAACATGCATGATCAACTACCAGAACCCAGAACCCAAACCCAAACGTTTTTTGAAATGTCCGTGTTCGGGTCCGGGTTCGCTCAGCACTACTTATATGTTGAACTGTAATTGCTTTAATGTGACTGCAATTCTCGTATTATACTCAATAAAATGTTTATGCTAAAAAAAAAAAATCACTGTATACAGCTTTTGCAATTCTTACCTTTTCAAAAAATGTTCTGAATCACTCACTACCATGCCCAGACAGGAATATAATATAGTTTACAATACAGTGTCTCTCTTCACAGAGGCAAAAAGTTATTTAATTTCTGGTTAGCACATTCAGAGATACAGCTATTTCAGAAAAGGAAAGCATACTTCGCAAAGTTCACCAGGTCTTTGGTTTTGGCTCTCAAAAAGGCTCTCAGTAAATAGTTTTGATATCAAACAAGAAATTAGAGATCGAGATGTATCTAAAGGTGTGCTAAAGAAGTTCTAATATGTTTATTATGTTCCTGCAGTGATACCCTTAACCACTTAAGGACCGGAAAGGTTTTTCAACGTTAGGACCAGAGCACTTTTTGCAATTCGGCACTGCGTCGCTTTAACTGACAATTGCGCGGTCCTGCAAACAAAATTTGTGTCCTTTTTTTCCCACAAATAGAGCTTCCTTTTGGTGGTATTTGATCACATCTGCGTCCTTTCTGATCACCGCTATAAACAAAAAAAAGCAACAATTTTGTAAAAAAAAAAAAAAAATTTCTTACTTTTTGCTAAAATACATATCCAAAAAAATATAAAAAAACTAATTTATTCATCGGGTTTGGCCGATTTATATTCTTCCTCATATTTTTGGTAAACAAAAAAACGCAATTGGCACTTATTGATTGGTTTGTGCAAAACTTGACGCTTTTACAAACCATGAGAATTCATATCTGGCGTTTTTACATTTTTTTTTTTTACTAGTAATGGTGGCAATCTGAGATTTTTACCGGGACTGTGATATTGGGGTGGACATGTTGGACATTTTTTACACTTTTCTGGGACCAATGACATTTATACAGTGATCAGAAATTTAAATATCCACTGATTACTGTGTAAATACCATTGGCAGTGAAGGAGTTAACCTGCAGGGGTGGTCTAGGGGTTAACTGTGTTCCCTAGGTGTGTTCTAACTGTGAGGGGGCTACCAGGGGCATAAGAGGTCTAACTGATCCCAGTGACAGGGATCAGTAAATCTCTCACATGCCCACTGACAGAGTGGGGAACCGCCATGTTTACTCTGCTAGGCAATCGTGGCTTGCCGCCGGAGATCGAGTTCGCCCAAGCCGCGGCCACACTCCTGCAGAGTGCTCCTGCAGAGTGAATACTGACATTTGAACTTAAAACTGTGATTTTATAACTTTTGTAACAGCCAGCAAAAACATGGCTGTTCCAGTGGCATGGCTTGGACATGGCTGAGTAAGGTCCCATCTTGTTTGAGCTCCTGGCTTCCCCTTACTCATCCTGACCTACAGAATTGGCTTCCAAAGGCATGCTTTCTGCAGAAAGACATAGAACTAGATCTACCACCCGGGTGACTCGTTCCACCACTCCAAAAGGTGAATTGCACCGCTTTTTTGCCCAGTTACAGAAGCTATCCCCGGGTGCCAAGGTGGTGGCTCCATGTGGCACCGCGCCAGGAACACAAGCCTCGTGCTCTGCACCTCCGTCTCCTTGCACTTTCACAGCATCAGACTACCTCATGGAGACTCTGGTGGCCTTCCAATCAGATCCAATGGACTCTCCTTATCAAACAGGGACACACAGAATAGGCCAGGATCTTCGTGCCATGCTACAGGCTCTCCTGACAAAACAAGACATCGAGACCCTCATCCTCCGGCTGGAGGAGGCACACCACCGAGATATACAAGCCATCAGAGCGGACGTGCAAATTCTCTCCACCTTGGTGTCCTCGGGAGAAGCCGCACTCACCACCCTGGAACAAAGGGTGACTGCCCTGGAACATTCCTAGGAATCCCACATGGAAACAGCAGTGGCTCTCCAGCTCCACCTGGAAGACCTGGAGGACCGGAGCCGACGGAACAACTTGCGGCTCTGGGGACTTCCAGAGGCTACAGGTCCTGAAGATCTGGTAACAACAATCATGGCCATATTACACAGAATTTGGGACCCGGCCCTGCCACACATAGAGCTGGATAGAGTACATAGGGCCCTTGGCCCTAAATCGGCTGTCCCTAATCGTCCCCAGGATGTCATCTGCCGGCTACATCGCTACTCCCAAAAAGAGACAATCATCCGCAAGGCCTGGGAACACGGAGAAGGGGATGTCGATGGAGCCACAATCAGGATCCTACTAGACTTATCCTGTGCGACACTGCAAAGACAGGCCATGCTACGGCCCCTTCTGGAGACGGTGAGACAACAAAATTGCACCTGCTATTTGGAATATCAGTTATTGGTCACTTTTTGGTAGGATACCATGTCTTTCACCTTACGCATTCCAGCGGAGCTACCAGCCCTGTTCTCTTTCTTGGAGATTGATACCATACAGATCCCGAATTGGCTTGCAATACTCCAAAGACCAGCAGGCCACCCGAGCTTGAAATCAGCTCGTGACACCTTACAAGCTCGTCAGCAGAGATCGCGGAGGAGAGCCCGGGCTCCGTCTGCAGAACAACCACGTGAGTCTTAAAGCTTTTATGTGCTATACTACCCCGTAACCGACACCCAATTGGATGAACATGTACACGGAGTGGATCTTCTATGTGATAGAGACTCCCTAAATGGCTATACATCTGCGAACTGTGACATTACTTACACCCCACCAGAGAGCCCCCCTGACCTAGGGGCATTCGACACTCAACACCTGATCATTTCTTACATGGTCCCTGCACAGGTACACTGGGAGGGCTGCACCCCTCCAACTACCCGACCCTGAACTTATGGTCACCCCACCCTAATATCAACATCACACGGTAAAGTCCCTCTGACATTTCCCCAGTGCCCTGTTGGTATCTGTGAAAAACTGAACTAATCCTGCCTATATCATGGCCTGAGGAAGGGGCGGTGTCCCCGACAAAGCGTCGCCATACACAAATCATGTTGCCATCCCGGAACCGGAAGTGACGACACGCCTCCCAGGATGGAACCAGGAAGCAACAGAAGCCACTGGTGCTCTCCTCCCCTCTGCATTCCCTGGAGACAGTGACCACTTCCCTATCCTCTGGCAGATGCGCACACATGGACACTTAGCCTGCAATGGCTTACACTGCAATCCGATCTCTACCTCTACCTTTGTGAGTACCTTGCACTTTTTACTTCAATAAAATCCTTATGGTTTACACTTAGAGGTGCGCTTGCCTTCTTTATCTTACTGAAACAACTAACTACCTAATACATTATACTCACCCCCTCCCCACAGTTTTTTGAGTTAAAAAATAAGACAACAGTTAAGTTTGGCCAATTTCTTTCCATATTGTGAAAGATAATGTTACGCCAAGTAAAATAATACCCAACATGTCATGCTTCAAAATTGTGTCCGCTCGCGGAATGGCGACAAACTTTGCAACATAAAAATCTCCATTGGTGACGTTTAAAAAATTCTACAGGTTAGCAGTTTTGAGATACAAAAGAGGTCTAGTGCTAAAATGATTGCTCTTGCTCTAACGACCGCGGCGATACCTCACATGTTTGGTTTGCACACAGTTTTCATATGTGGGCAGGACTTATGTATGCGTTCACTTCTGCGCATGAGCTCACAGGGGTGAGGCGCTTTAATTTTTTTTTTTTTTAATTATTTATTTTACTTTTTAATTATTATTTTTACACTGTTCTTTTTAAAAAAAAAATTGATCACTTGTAGTCCTATTACAAGAAATGTAAACATTCCTTGTAATAGAGAAAAGCAATACAGGACCTCTTAAATATGACACCAGGGGTCAAAAAGACCTCAGATCTCATATTTACAGTAAAATGCAAAAAAAATATATATATATTTAAAAAAAATGAGTGCAAAAAAAAATGGGCCCTTTAAGACCATTGGGTGGAGGTGACTTGTGACGTTGCTTCCGCCCTGTCATGTTATGGAGCCGGGTGAATGGCTTCAGCTGCTCACTCGGCTCATGGACACTGGGGGGAATAATCGTGATCATCTCCCCTGCTGCCAGGGGGTCTGGAAAGCGGCGGGAGGGGGGGCACCTCTCCTGCCACTGATAAAAGTGATCTTGTGGCGAATCCGCCACTAAGACCACTTGAAGTGGTTAAGGAATTTGACCAGTATGGAACACTCTCCAACCTAAAAAGAAAAAATTTTTCCAAAATGCAAGCAATGGGCATTGCGCTACCCCCTCATCTCGTACCGTTGCTACAATCAAATTTTTGCTTTAAATGGACTACCTCGACATTAAAACACTAGGGCACATAGATCCCTACCAATATATCCCTTATATATGAGTGTAACTTCCCCTCCCTGTTAACCAGTGTTCGGACTTTATTGGAGAATTGTAATATTGGCCTCCATTCCTGGTTTGGCAGGAGTGTGTATCCTGCCAAAATTCCTGTACTTATTTCAAGCACTGCCAATTAAAATACCTGCTTCCTATTTCCAACAAGTCCAAACTCTTTTCACCCAATTTGTCTGGGCCCATAAGCAACCCTGTATATCCAGAACACAGCTGATACTTCCTAAACAATCCGGTGGACTAGCGATACCAGATATCTGTAGGTACCATCAAGCAGTACATTTAGGTAGAATAATAGACTGGTGCCGACACTATACCACAAAACTTTGGACCCAGGTGGAACAAGCCCAATCAATAGTATCCCTTAAGAGTGCACTATGGCATTACGATGACTTACCTTCAATACTAAAAGCTCATCCATTGATTGGAACCACACTGCATATAAGCTGGCATATCTCACTGCGGATCTCCCTTACAACCTAGGATTCCCCTCTTTTCCCAGTGTTAGGAAATCCCCAATTCCCCCCCCCCCCCCCGGCCTACTAACCTTGAAATGTAAAGTTTTGCTCCAAACCAACTGCGACTTTGCCTCAAAATTCTTAGTGTCAGGCAGACGGCCATCGATTACAGATTTAAAGCACCCTTCGGGATCTTTCTGACTCCCATTCTGGAACGCTATACGAATCCACAATTTCTTACATACCCTACCAAACCCACAGGGCTATGGCCGACAGTTAACTAGCTTTGAGGAATACTGCTTGGACTCAGACCCCCTTCCCCATTTTCTGTCTAAGACATATTCCTTGTTGATCAATCCCCCTGAACAGCCGCAAATACTCGGTTTGCGGAAATGGGAGGCAGATTTGAACCGCACCTTCACTGCAGCTCAAATTCAAAACATCATAGATTTTGCCCTTAAATCATCAATCTGTACTAAAGTACAAGAAATGAATTTCGATATAATGACCAGGTGGTATCTCATGCCCCACCGACTACATAAGTATCATCACTCAGCTCTATGCTGGCTTCGTGGGAGAGACAGGGGGATGATGTTACACATTTTTTGGTCATGCCCTGAGCTATCCGAGTTCTGGAAGGATGTACAATCCATCACACAAAAGTTCACAGATTATGAGATATCTGCTGGCCCAGCTCTTTTCCTTTTACATGTATCCAACATGCCAGCTTAAAGCTATAAAAAATCCATCGTACGTCACCTACTAAACGCGGCTAAATCCAACCACCGCACACTGGATGTGAAAAGTAGAAGAAATCAATAGCATGGAAGACCTAGTCTTGACAGCTCAACACAAACATGAGAAATATTCAAAGACCTGGAGTCTCTGGAATATATTTGCATGTTCTGAGAAAGGGAAAACCCTCCTCAAGAACTGAACCTTTTCTGAATAGTAACAGATCACCAGATTGTACTGCCATGGATCCTCACTACCCCTCTCCCCCCTTCACCTCCCCCCTTGCTCCCGAGCCCTCCCACTTTGTCTCTTTATCTTCTTTCCATTTTCTCTTCCCTTGCTCTTGCTCTTCATCTACTATTCGCCTTGTTCTCAACTTTACTCCATTTTTCGGTGGTACGCCACTATTCAATTACTTATCTCCTGGAATAGGGAAAATAGAGGAGGCGAGTTTCATGGAATCTGCTGTTGTATATTTCATTCTCCAAAAATGGACCCCCTATTGATCTTAGGTTAAACTATCATCCTCACAAAGCTGGCACCTTGGCTGATGTGATACTATGTTTTCTAGTTGCAACTGAAGTGAGTTAAGGGGGAATACAGTACTAAGATGCCATAATTTTCATTGATTCTATTGCAACATTTCTAGTAATAAGTATGTCCATATGTATTATACTGTGATTCCATGTCTCCTGTCTTTTGCTTTGTGAAAATAAAATATTTGAAAAAAAAACATGGCTGTTCCATTAAATTTTGGGTGTTGTGTCAGTAAATTTCAATCTGGTAGGTTGGCAACACTGCAATACATTACTGAACAGAATGAAATTACAATTCGTTAGAGACCAAATATCATACTTACTTTTCCTTTCAGCTTAGCTTAGTAGCAGCCAATCTAGGCATGCATGTGCAGTACACAGTCTCCTTCTCTAGTTAAGCTCATCTAGAGATGGAGGCTGCTCATGTGTATGAGCAGTTTGAACGACCCAGAGGTGACACTATTAAGCATAACTGGAGCCGGGAAAGGACATGCATACCGTTTGAGCAGTTCAGAGCAGCCCCTTGCATTATTGTGATATTTAGTCTGTCCGGCAAATGGAATTAAGTGCCAGTGTTTTTTTTAGAGGGCCCCGAACAGCTGTACCTGTATTAGGATGACCTTTACAATTTGCAACAGAAGGAGCTCTGGATATACAGTAGAATTTCATTGGGGGATTTTCTGAAAATCTTCCTGAAGGTGAACTTACACTTTAGATTTTGCCTTCATGCTGTTATTGTTTGCTTTGTCAAGTATATTCACTTCACAGTAGAACAGTTTGTTATATAAACTTTACTTTAACTTAAATGACTGATCTGCTTATTATTATGAACCACGATTTGTAAATAAAAACTGTATCCAAGCCATCCGAGTAATTTCAGCATTGCAGGAGATGAAATAATATTCAGTATGATGAGCTGCAATATACAAGCCCATAATGATCAGATCTTGTTACTTGTATTAGAACATTTACATGATGGCTTGCTCCTTGAAGTAGAAAATGTGATTGTCTCAGCACTTTCTCTAAGAACGGATAAGGATGCACTCTCTGTACAATACTAATTGTTGGTCTTGAGAATTTGTGTTTATTTTCAGTGATAATATATTGAAAAACAATACAGCTTACACCTGCACCAGAAGTACACATGAAAATACCTGTGCTATATTTTGTGCTGAGTTTAGTTTTTATACTTAGAACTGTATTTAACACTATGTTAAACACTATTTAACACTATGTGTAAGTAAATGATTGGGACTAGGGATAACACATTTTCAGTCTTCTCCAGCCAAGATTTTAAAGTGTGGAAGTTTTATTGATCTAAGTCATATCCGACCTAGCCAGTTCCCAAATTAATTTAGATTTTTCCTGATGTGGTTGTTTATATCGCTCCACTGTAATATATAACGTAAGATTAACAAACATGGAAACTGTAATGGGGGGACTGTAAAACTGGGGGGAAAGGATAACTGATTTTTGTGTCATTTTTTTCATAACTGTGCAACATTTTTATTGTACTAACAAGTATTTATCACATTTTGCAGAACATGTTTCTATTAGGCTTTTTTAACATACTGTATTCTGTCCTGCAAACCACAGAGCATACAAGGCTGCAGTTGTCAAGATGTAGTTTGAGTGGAGAAATAAGATAATAAGATATAATAGGAAGACAGCTATGACAGCACTCTATGTAATGTGCATCCAAACTGCTGTATTTTACTAAGACCTGAAGTTGTACTACCCTCATAGTAGCCGTACAATTTTACATGAGCCAGTGCAACCATGACAGAGAAGAATAAGTAGGAAGCAGCAGCAGCAATATGATCCAGCCAAGATCCATCCCCAGTTGCTACCACAACTGGGGATGAAGGAGAAGGAGACACCACTGCCCAGCTTGGGATATTTGCCCAGACTCAAGTCAAGGATCCAACATCAGGACATGCCTCACAAGACCTGGCACCTTCTGCTACACAAGATAGCCCTCTAGCTGAGGACTCCCTGGCTGCTGCTGAGGACACAGACATATGGAGACAATGCCAGCAGCCATGATACTGATGCCGTGTATGACACACACATCCTAATACATTACTTTCTACTCTGACAGATGGACTGAACAGTATTAAGGAAGATGTGCTACTTATTAGACAAGATATGAAATTCAGAAAAAAGGGCCACAGTCATTGAAATCAGAATGAGTTCACTTGAAGACAGTGTTAACCCGGTAGTACAGTCACTCTAAAACCACAGCTCAGAAGCATCCCTCTCATGATTACAAACTAGAGGACTTAAAGAACAGACTAGTCTGCAGGAATAAAGTCCACATTGTGGGGCTTCCAGGGCATTCAGAGATAAGGTCCCCTGTAGAGTTAATTAAAGGATGGGTAAAAGACTTTTTGGGGCTGACAGTTTCACTCTTCTTTTCTCTGTGGAGCACACACATAGAGTCTCCTCTAGACCACTGCCTGCTGGTGCACCTCCCAGACTAGGGATGAGCCGAACACCCCCCGGTTCAGTTCGCACCAGAACATGCGAACAGGCAAAAAGTTCAGTGCAAACATCCGAACACCATTAAAGTTTATGGGACACGAACATGAAAAATCAAAAGTGCTCATTTTAAAGGCTTATATGCAATGTTATTGCCCTAAAAAGTGTATAGGGACCCGGGTCCTGCCCTAGGGGACATGTATCAATGAAAAAAGAGACTTTTTAACCACTTGACCACTGGGCACTTAAACCCCCTTAACAACCAGACCAATTTTCAGCTTTCAGTGCTCTCATATTTTGAATGACAATTACTCAGTCATGCAACACTGTACCCATATGAAATTTGCATCCTTTTTTTTAACACAAATAGAGCTCTCTTTTGGCGATATTTAATCACCGCTGGGTTTTTATTTTTTGCGCTATGATAAAAAAAAGATTTTGTAAAAAAATTAATTTTTCTTCATTTCTGTTATAAAATTTAGCAAATTTTTTTTGGCCAAAATTTATACTGCTACATATCTTTGGTAAAAAAATAAAACAAAAATAGTATATATTATTTGGTCTTTGTGAAGGTTATAGAGTCTACAATCTATGGTGCCAATCACTGAATATTGATCATACCTGATGTACTGACGACCTCTCATTTCTTGAGATCCTAACAAACCAGGAAAGTACAAATACTCCCCTTTTTGGAAATTAGGCATTCCAAGGTAAGAGGCATGGTGAATTTTTTGAAGTTGTAATTTTTTTTCCCAATTCTTTGCAAAATGAAGATTTTTTTTCTTTTTTTTTTCACAAAATTGTCATATGTTAACAGGTTATTTTTCACACCCAGCATATGCATACTACAAATTACACCCCAAAACACTTTCTACTACTCCTCCTGAGTATGGCAATACCACATCTGTGAGACTTTTACACAGCCTGGCCACATACAGAGGCCCAACATGCAGGGAGCACCATCAAGCGTTGTAGGAGCATAAATTACACATATCATTTCTTGACTACCTCTTGCACTTTTGAAGGTCCTGGAGCACCAGGACAATGGAAAAACCCCAAAAATGACCCCATTTTGGAAAGTAAACACTCCAACGTATATTCTAGGAGGCATAATGAGTCTTTTGAACATGTCATTTTTTTCCACAAGTTTTTGGAAAATTTGGAAAGAAAATGAAAACGCATTTTTTTTACACAAAGTTGTCAATTTATACAATATTTCTAACACACAGCATGTACCTAGCAAAAATTACCCCCCAAAAAATATTCTGTTACTCCTCCTGAGTATGGCAATACCACATATGTGACACTTTTACACAGCCTGGCCACATACAGAGGCCCAACATGTAGGGAGCATCGTCAGGTGTTCTAGGGGCATACATTTCAAATCTAATTTGACTATCTTTTACACTATTGTGAGGCACTGTGGTGGCATGGATAGGCACTGTAGTGGCACGGATTGGCAGTGTAGTGGCACAGATGAGCAGTGTAGTGGCACGTGTGGACACTGTAGTGGCACGGATGGGCACTGTAGTGGCACGGATGGGCACTGTAGTAGCACAGATGGGCACTGTAGTGGCACGGGTGGGCACTGTAGTGGCATAGATGTGTCACGGATGAGAACTGATGTAGTATGGATGAGCATGAATGAGGCACATGGATGGGGATGGATGAGCCGTGGATGGGGATGGATGAGCACAGATGGGGATGACTGAGCATGAATGGGGATGACTGAGCATGGATGGGGATGGATGAGCACGGATGGGGATGGATGACCATGGATGTGGATGGATGAGCACGGATGGGATGACTGAGCATGAATGAGAATGGATGAGCATGGATGGGGATGACTGAGCCTGGAAGAGGATGACTGAGCATGGATTGGGATGGATGAGCACAGATGGGGATGGATGAGCATGGATGGGGATGGATAAGCATGGATGAGGATGACTGAGCACGGATGGGTATGGATGAGCATGGATGGGGATGGATGAGCATGGATGAGGATGACTGAGCACGGATGGGTATGGATGAGCATGGATGGGGATGACTGAGCATGGATGGGTGGGTGAGCACGGCTGGGTGGTTGAGCATGGGTGAGCTGGCTGGGTGAGCATGGATGGATGGATGTATGAGCATGGCTGGGTGGGTGAGCATGGATGGATGAGCATGGCTGGGTGGGTGAGCATGGATGGATGGCTGGGTGAGCATGGATGGATGGCTGGGTGAGCATGGATGGCTGGGTGAGCACAGAAGGCTGGGTGAGCATGGATGGATGGATGAGTGAGCATGGATGGATGGCTGGGTGAGCACGGCTGGGTGGATGAGCATGGATGGATGGATGGGTGAGCATGAGTGGGTGAGCATGGATGGATGGATGAGTATGCATGTCTGGATTGGTGAGCATGGCTGGGTGAGGATGGCTGGATGGGTGAGCATGGATGGATGAATGGGTGAGGATGGGTGGCTGAGCATGGATGGATGAGCATGGATGGGGTGAGGATGGCTGGGTGGGTGAGTATGGATGGGGTGAGGATGGCTGGATGGGTGAGTATGGATGGGGTGAGGATGGCTGGGTGATTGGTGAGGCTGGACAGATGGTGGGGGTTGTAATCTGTCACTTAGCAGAGCTGTGGGCACTACACATCACCCACAGCGCTGCAACACATCCTCTCTCCCCCCTCTCCTCTCACAATGCATCGGTGCAAAGAGGGGAGAAAAAAGCCGGCTTGTTAAAATACGATCGTTCCGTCATTTGATGGAGCGATCACGTGGTAAAAGGCCACTCACAGCGGACGTTCACCGCAATCCGTGATGCGCCGGGTCCCCTGGACCCGGCAGTCATGGATGTTACCAGGGGCGCGCGGGAACCACGATTCTGGGAGGACATCACTGTACGTCTTCCCAGAATTAAGCAACCGCCCTGTAGCCGTCATTTGACCATAGGGTTAAGTGGTTAAATTTATTGTTTTTTCAGGAACAGCGATTTTAATAATGCTTAAAGTGAAAAAAAAAGAAAAATTCCTTTAAATATTGTGCCTGGGGGGTGTCCTTAGTCTGTGTGAAAAAGGGCGCTTCTCTGTGAGGTGTAGAACATAGCCAGAGAATAATGACATTTCCATAGGAAAAATTGTCATTTAAAATCGCGGCTAATGTATTGCCAGTTCCCGGCAATATACAAAAAATTGCTGGAAAAAAGTGTGAGCGGTCCCCCCCCCAGTCCAAACCAGGCTCTTCCGGTCTGGTTTGGATATTAAAGGGAACCCCGTGCCAAATTTAAAAAAAATTGGCATGGGGTCCCCCTAAAATCCAAACCAGACCCTTATCTGAGCATGCAGCCCTGGCCGGTTAGGATGGGGGGGATGAGCGAGCGCCCCCCTCCTGAACCGTACCAGGGTATATGCCCTCAACATGGGGAGTATGGGTGCTTTGGGGGAAGGGGGCTCTGCCCCCCACCTCAAAGCACCTTGTCCCCATGTTGATGGGGACAAGAGCCTCTCCCCCACAAGCCTGGCCGGTGCTTGTGGGGGTCTGCGGGTGGGGGGGCTTATCAGAATCCAGAAGCCCCTTTAATAAAGGGGCCCCCAGATCCCAACCCCCCCCATGTGAACAAGTTTGGGGTACATTGTACCCCTATCTGTTCACCAAAAAAGGAATGTAGTGTAAAAAAAAATTAGGCAGTTTTTGACAAGTCCTTTATTTTGTATTATAGCTCTTTTCTTATTTCTTCTTTCTTCCTCCTTCTTCTCCTGGCCTGCTCCTTCTTCTTCATCTTCATCTTCTTTCTTCTTTCCCCGCCGCCGTGCTCTCCACTGCTGCAGTCCAGCCCCTGCAGCATCTCTCCAAATTGGCGGACTTCACAATGACAGTGCTTTTATAAGAAGGGGGGCCACCCGTGTCGTAAATGGGTGACCCGCCCCCTCTGACATCACATGACATCAGAAGGGACAGGTTCACTCAGTTACGTCACTGTGTGGCCCTCTAATTATAAAAGTACTGTCATTGTGAAGACCGCCCCTTCGGCAAGATGCGCAGGGGCCGGACTGCTGCAGCTGAGAGAGAGCGGCGGCGGGGAAAGAAGATCAAGATCAAGATGAAGATTGAAGATTGAAGACGAACAGAGGAAGCAAGAAGACTAAAAGAAGAAGAAGACCAGAAGAAGGAGCGGGCCAGGAGAAGATCCGCTCGCTCGTCCCCACCCCCTCCTGCCATGCCAGGGCTGCGTGCTCGGATAAGGGTCTGGTTTGGATTGTGGGGGGGGGCCCATGCCATTTTTTTTATTTGACACGGGGTTCCCCTTAAAATCCATGCCAAACCTGAAGGGCCTGGTTTGGATTTTGGGGGGGACCCCACATCCTTTTTTAAAAAAAAAATTGGTGTGGGGTTCCCCTTAAAATCCATACCAGACCTGAAGGGCCTGGTTTGGATTTTGGGGGGGACCCCACGTCATTTAAAAAAATATTGGTGTGGGGTTCCCCTTAAATTCCATACCAGACCTGAAGGGCCTGGTTTGGATTTTGGGGAGAACCGCACGTCATTTTTTTTTACATTTTGGCACCGGGTTCCCCTTAAATACCATACCAGACCTGAAGGGCCTGGTTTGGATTTTGGGGGGACATGCACATTATTTTTTAAAAAAATTTTGTGCGGGCCATGCTGTTGTAAATTACTTTAAAAATTGTGATAAAATCCCCCAGTCAAACAGGTGGCCAAAAATTGGGCCTTGGGTGTTGGAGGTGCCAGAACACTGTAACCCCTTGCAGTTATTCTTGTTGGATCGAGGAACTGGGCCTGATGTTGTCAATTAGTTTTCAAATTGTGACGAAAGCCCCCAGTCAAACAGGTGGCCAAAAATCGGGCCTTGTGTTTTTGGCGGTGCCAGAACACTGTAACCCCTTGCAGTTACTCTTGTTGGACGGAGGAACTGGGCCTGAAGTTGTCAATTAGTTTACAAATTGTGACGAAAGCCACCAAATAGGTGGCCAAAAATTGGTCCTTGTGTGTTGGTGGTGCCAGAACACTGTAACTAGAACTGTAAAGTTCGGGTCCGTACCGAATGTTTGGGGTGTCCGTGACCCGGACCCGAACCTGGACATTTGAAAAAAGTTTGGGTTCGGGGTTCGGGTATTTGATCCCACCTGTTGAATAGTAATGGCATGGCTGTGAGTGGCCAGTGCATCATGTGACCCAGCCTCTGTATAAGCTGGAGTCACGTAGTGCTGCATGTCACATGCTCTCAGGCTAGAGTAGGGAGAGGATGCTGCCGGTGCTATGAGGGACAGATTGCAGATATAATAACATCTCATCCTGCATTACAGAACAATCTGATTCTGGACTACGTAGAGATTACTACTACTACTTTGAGGGACAGATTGCAGATCTCAACCTGCATTACAGGACGATCTGATTCTGGACTAGGTAGAGATTACTACTACTACTGCTTTGAGGGACAGATTGCAGATCTCATCCTGCATTACAGAATGATCTGAGACTGGACTAGGTAGAGTCTACTGCTTTGAGGAACAGATTATTGTTCTAAAATCATCTCCTAATTCTATAGGGTCAGGTTCCTGCTGTTGCTGTAAGGGACAGATTATTGTTCTAAAATCATCGCCTACTCCTATAGGGTCAGGTTCCTGCTGTTGCTGTAAGGGACAGATTATTGTTCTAAAATCATCACCTACACTGCCACGGTCGCGGCCTAGTCAACCTCTAGGCTCCTACTCCACATCCACCCCCTTCCCATTTTTATTTTTTTTATTTGATTTTAAGTTATTTTCCCTATTTTTTTTTATAGGGCACTTGTCCTACTCTTACCCCATTTTACTTCTTTTTGCAGCCCTCTAGCACTTGCCAGGACTTTTTTACAGCCATTTTTGGGGTTCGGGGTCCAGGGTCAAGTTCGGGTAAAGTTCGGTGCCGAACCCGCCGAAACCCGAACATCCAGGTGTCCGCACAACTCTAACTGTAACCCCTTGCAGTTACTCTTGTTGGACGGAGGAATTGGGTCTGAAATTGTAAATTTGTTTTCAAATTGTGACGCAAGCCCCCAAACACGTGGCCAAAAATTGGGCCTTGTGTTTTGGCGGTGCCAGAGCACTGTAACCCCTTGCAGTTACTCTTGTTGGACAGAGGAACTGGGCCTGAGGTTGTCAGTTAGTTAACAGATTGTGACGAAAGCCACCAGTCAAATCGGTGGCCAAAAATTGGGCCTTGTGTGTTGGCGGTGCCAGAACACTGTAACTCTTTGCAGCTACTCTTGTTGGATGGAGGAACTGGGCCTGAAGTTGTCAAGTAGTTTTCAAATTGTGACGAAAGCCCCCAAACAGGTGGCCAAAAATTGGGCCTTGTGTGTTGGCGGTGCCAGAGCACTGTAATCCCTTGCAGTTACTCTTGTTGAACGGAGGAACTGGGCCTGAAGCTGTCAATTAGTTTACAAATTGTGACGAAAGCCACCAGTCAAACAGGTGGCCAAAAATTGTTGGACGGAGGAACAAGGCCTGGAGTTGTAAATTAGTTTAAAAATTGTTATTGCATGCAAATCAGGTGCAGAAAAATTGGGCCTTGGGTGTTGGTTGTGCCCTAAATACAACATATACTTCTAGATTATGGACAGGAGGAATAGGAGCAGTGGTAGTCTTCAAGGGATCCAAGATCCCTAGCAAATTTAATCAGTTGCATAAGCATCACGGGCTTGACAGCTGCTGATCCAGGACTGATTCATTTTTATAATTCAATGGGTACACTTTAACTCCTTGGGATATGTGGAGAATATGCCCACATCCCTAAATACAAATTAGAAAAACAGACCCTCTGGTGGGACTTTAAAGGGCCTAGACTCCACAAAAACAAATACAATAGGTATAAAAAGTTTTACGTTTATTACAAAATAGTAGTTAAAAAAGGGAAAAAGGGGGGAGAGATAGGGGATAAAGCAAGGGGTACATTCCCCAATCTACAGAACGTTATTAAAATGCAACAGTACGGAGTGCGCATGCGCGGATGATCCAAGATGGCCGTGTGAGCAGGGTCCTCCGCAGCGCCCAGAAAGCCTGAAGCCATCAGCACTGTTTGGAGCCCTGATTCCCGCTTACCTTACCTACCTCAAGACCCCTGAGCATACCGGGCACCCCCGCATATGTCTAAGGGCCCGGTACGGAGAGACCTCGGCCCGCAACTCAGTTCGGTAGATCCGAACGGGTGTACCAAGATGGCCGTCGAATCCACGAGGCAGACGAGAAGAGGGGAGGAATCACCAGAAGGCAGGAAAGCGATTGCTCCAGTGTCCCTAACTTGTACACCACAGCTCCAGAGAGACCTTAGCCCATCTCCAACGTCCACTGAATCCCTCCTGGGCAGAGAATTTGGTATTTCAGCAGGGTCTCCCTCGGGCCTACCACACTCCCCTTACCAGGACACCATTATACCCAATATCCCCACTCTGGACTCCCCCTCTCCCCCCAGGGATCTCTACCAGAGATTGGCTGAACTGCTAGACAGGGGTCTAACCACAACTACAGCCAAAACTATGGGAGAAATGAAAGCGAACTTTCAGAATCTGCATGGAGGCCATAGAAAATAAACTAGATATGACAGTTTCTCGCACCAACCAGAATACTGATCACATTAAAGTACTTCAGGAGAATCTAGAATCTGCTCTTTTCAGATTAGACGAAATGGAAAATCGCTCCCGGCGTGAAAACTTTCGGATCAGAGGGGTTCCTGAGACGTTTAAAGATTCCGCCCTAGTGGTTCAGGACATTATCAAACTCTTACTCCCAAATATTCAGTCACATCTTCTTGAATTGGACAGAGTTCAGAGAGCTCTAGGCCCACCAAGGAAAGATGGTACCCCTAGGGATATTATAACCAAGCCACACTTCTTCACAGTGAAAGAAGAAGTGATGAAACAAGCCAGAGCGACCAACCAGCTATCCTACCAAGGACACCCGATCCAGATCTATGCAGACTTATCTCAGGCCACTATCCAGCGAAGAAGGTCACTAAAACCACTCCTCAATGTTCTGGCCGCCAAAAACATAAAATACCGGTGGACCTTTCCCTTTGCGGTGAAGTCCCTCCCTCAGTCTAAATATCATTCCTTCTCCTCCCTCCCAGAAGGAGAGAAGATTATTCTACACCTGAAGCTCATTTTGCAAGAAGCTGATATGGACACATCAAGCAGAGGACATGCCTCAACCAAAAGACCCCCTCCGGCCAGTCCTCTGACCCCACTCTGGAACAAGTCCAAATCAAAAAAATCTAAAGAAAATTACTTAACCTGAAGAGGGCCCTTTGACAACAGTTTCCTGTGTTGCAGGGTCAGCCTTCATGGTTGAGGCCACCAAATTTCACCTGAACTGAGGAGAGTCCTGATGGACTCGCACTCCCAGTTTTGTTATATCTTCTCTTTGGGTTCTCCATTGTTTTAATCTGCTTTTTCGCTCCCACAGGGACTGCAAGCTCCACAGAGGGGTTCATGGTTTTTTCAGCTGACCTCTGGTTTATACCAGGGGTCCAGAGGTCGGCAGGGTTTTTGGCCAGAGGGCTTCGGCCCGAATGAGTTGATATTTTGGGGGTGAACCAATGGGCTGAATGGGCTAGTAGGTGGCACTCTCTGGCTAAGATAAATAGACATAGGTCTCCCTCTCTCCGGAATCCCCTGAGTTGGGGGGCGGGGAGTGTGACCTCAGGGTTTGACAGTGGTGTCTCATTTTCTCTTGTTATCACGGGTCCAAACCCCACATTCTAGTAAGCCACTGTACTAGCTTTAGGCTCTTATTATCTTTATACAGTTTAAGATTAGAATTAGGCTCCGGGCTCAAGGGCGCTACACATGTGCCTCCTCCTTCTCCTCAGATGCCCAGGTCTCTGGGGTAGAGGGAGTCTGAACTTAGTCTCAGACACGTTCGGTGTGTACCCCTGGGGAATTTCTCCCCCCTGAATATACACAAAACTAGAAGATGGCATTTTACGCTTCTTCGCATCTTGTTTGGTTTTTTTGTCTTCTTTTTCTACCTTTTCTCAACCTTTTTCTTCTTTTCGTCTTCCTCTACGCTTAAGGGAGAGCTAACCCATTATTTTCTTCTTCTTCTACCTCCTTCACAGTGGTACAGATGGAAGATTGGCAAATCATTTCCACAGGGGCCGCTCAGATCCATATACTGGAGGCCTTCTTCAACATTAAGCAAGGTAAGTGGAACGTGGTTATATAGTTTCCCCGCTTTTCTACTCCATGGCTAGCAGTAATCGAATGAAATTGAAACTAGCCACTCATAATGCACAGGGGCTTAATTTTCTGGTCAAATGACAGAAAATATTCAATCTTTATAAGTCCAAACATATTGATGTAGCTCTAATTCAGGAGACACATTTCCTACTTAAGTTCTCTCCAAAATTTCTCCACCAACATTTCCCTACATTCCACATTGCATGGGAAGCAAAACTAAAGGAGTAGCTGTGCTATTCTCTAAACAATGCAATTTCTCCCTAAAGGATGAGTATAAGGACCCTCATGGCAGATGTATCCTAGTTAAGGGGTGGTTGAGTGGCCATCTATATTCTTTTATCTCTTACTACGCGCCCAATAGAAACCAAAAAGAATTCTTCTGAACCATGTTTCAGGCTCTAGATCCCCTTTTAGAGGGGACTCCCATCTTTGGGGGGGACTCTAATGCAGCATTTGATCAAGGTCTAGATAAGTCAAACCCACTGAAACCACGATTAACTCGTTCTGCAAAAGCTAGTCTTAAAATTGCTCGACTTTTACATGCTTGGGGTCTGGCAGATGTTTGGTGGGAGGTTCATCCGGCAAAAAGAGACTATACCCATTTTTCAACCCCTCATCAATCCTATTCATGGACTGATCACATTTTAATACCCACCCACAAACTCCCACTAGAGCTTAACTCACAAATTATAGATACTCCTATTTCGGACCACTCACTGGTCACTATGACCTTCTTATGTGATTCCCCTAGTCGCTCATCCTCATATTGGAGATTATATGAATCCCTTCTCAATGACCCAGTAACAGTCACTATAACTGAAAAAGCCTTGAAAGAATATTTCTTGTTAAATAACACTGAGGAGGTGTCTGTGGAAATGATATGGGCTGCCCATAAAGTGTCAATAAGGGGGACCTTGATCCAGATCGCTTCTAAATGGAAGAAAGAACATACAATAACAATTGAAAAGCTAGAAGACGCCTATAGGTCAGCTAAAGCTAAGCATAAAAATAACCCTTCCTCGATCACCCTCGACCAAATAGACACAATCAGGACGCAATTAAACCTTGAGCTTACCCCCAAAGCAGAAAAAGAGATCCGGTGGAGCGGTGCCAAGTTTTATGCCCAAAAAAGATAAGTTGGGATCCATGCTGGCGAACCGTTTGACTCCGCGCCTCCGAGTTCATGCCCTCCCCAAAATACAGACCCAAGATCAGGGACTGACCCTCAATCCCACTAAGATTCTACAAGCATTTGGAGATTATTATACCACATTATACAGTGCCCCTACTCATATCCATAAAAAGGTAATCTCGTAGTTCTTGGATTCCCTCCCGATCCCAAAATTATCAGAGGAACATATGGTCTCCCTAGATAGCGCTATCTCAGACACGGAGATCATGGACATTATTAAGCAACTAAAAAAATAGATCTGCCCCTGGACCCGATGGTTTGTCAGCACCTTACTATAAAGCATTTGCCTCCACTCTGGTTCCGCATATGAACAAATATTTCAATTCAAAAGTATCGGGGACACCATTAAAACCTGATTTAAACACAACGTTTATTATGGTTATTCCTAAACCAGACAGGAACCCAGAGGAAGTGGGGAACTATAGGCCCATATCTCTGATCAATAATGATCTCAAAATTTTAACGAAAGTGCTAGCGAATCGCTTAGCTTCCTTTATTAACTTATATATTCACAAGGACCAAGTAGGGTTCATTCCAGGGAGACAGGGCCCTGACCAGACTAGACGGGCAATCAATATTATATCTATCCTTCAATCGAATTGGCCGGGGGGCCCACCACAGCGAGGGATGCTGCTATCGCTGGACATCCAGAAAGCCTTTGATTCGGTCTCCTGGCCTTACATTTTTCAACTTTTGGAACATTGGGGGTTCGAGGACCGTTTCTTAGGTATTATGCACTCCCTTTACTCCTGCCCGAAAGCGCTAATTTGCGTGCAGGGGTACTATTCCTCTCCGATAACTATTGAAAGGGGAACAAGACAGGGTTTTCCTTGGTCACGCCTAATCTCCGTGATTGCAATTGAGACCCTTGCAATTGCAATTAGGGAAGATCCCAACATAAAGGGAGTAACTTGCGGAACCCAAGTCCACAAATGCGCTTTACTTGTGGATGATTTGCTCCTATTTCTCACTGCCCCAATCACTTCCTTCCCTAACCTCTGCCAGACCTTGAAGACTTTCTCTCACCTATCAGGTCTAAAGGTGAATTCCGAAAAATCACAAGCTTTGAACATTTCTCTCACACAAGAGACTCTTTCGACTCGAAGAGAATCCTTCAAATTCTCTTGGAGCGATTCAAACATAAAATATCTGGGCATCTATCTGACACCTAAATTTGAGGATCTGTATGCTTGCAATTACCCCCCCCCCCCTTGATCCGTAAACTGGAACTTGATCTCAAGGATTGGGATAAGCAGAGCCTATCATGGTTTAGTCGCATTAATGCAATCAAAATGACCCTTCTCCCTAGAATTTTATATCTGTTCAGATCCCTGCCCATACTGATCAGGAGAGACCATATAGGTAGTTTCAAAGCAAAATACTCAAATTTATTTGGGGAGGAGCGGGACATAGAATTAACCACCTCCCACCCGGCCACTGTACATATACGGCCGGGTGGGAGCTTCCCCGTTCTGACAGGACGTGCATATACGTCCTGCAGAATGGGTACTCGCAGCGCGGCCACGCGGCGCGCTGTGGCTGGATCCTGTGATCATTATGATCACAGGATCCAGCCGCGCAGAGATCAGGATATGGGCGCTGTGATTGGCCCTCCCGATCATGTGATGGATGTGTCCAATCACAGCAGTCACATTGTAAACAGTTCTCTGTGACAGTTCTCCCCCCGCTGAGCTCAGAGACAGAGATAGCTCAGTGCGTGGGGGGGGGGGGAGGGGGGGGAATCTGCAGCTATGTTACAGCTCTCTGCAGGATGATAATTTCATGCAGAGAGCTCTCACAGATCGCCCCCCACACAGTGCACCAAGCACACTGATACTCCTGTCCCCATACACATAAGTGTCCCCATAAAACAGTACCCAAAACAACTGTATGTCCCCAATCACATCTGTCACCATACACAAAACTTCTGTCACAGTCCCCAAAACATCTGTATGTCCCCGTCACATCTGTCACAGTCCCCAAAACATCTGTCTGCCCCGTCACATCTGTCACAGTCCCCAAAACATCTGTATGTCCTCATCACATCTGTCACCATACGCAAAACATCTGTCACAGTCACCGTCACATCTGTCTGTCCGCCAACACCAAATAAACCCCTATTTGGGTTATTTTTACCAAAGAAATGTAGCAGTATCTTTTTTGGTCAAAATTTATGAAGAGAAATTACTTATTTGCAAAATTTTATAACAGAAACGAAGAAAAATGCATTGTTTTTGAGGGGGTGATTAAATACCACCAAAAGAAAGCTATATTTGTGTGAAAAAAAATGATAAAAATTTAATTTAGGTGCAGTGTCACATGACCGCGTAATTGTCATTCAAACTGCAAAAGCGCTGAAAGCTGAAAATTGGTCTGGGAAGGAAGGGGGTTTAAGTGCCCAGTATTGAAGTGGTTAAGCAACAAACACTATTCCTCTCTAGGAAGAAAGGAGGTTTGGGGGTGCCTAACCTAGTTAAATATTTTTTTGCAGCTAGACTATCCCAACTATCCACAGTTTATTTTAAAGCGGAGAAACCAGAGTGGATACAGATAGAGCGCCAAGCAATTCCGAACTTTACACTTGATTTCCTTCTCTGGTGTAATCCCAAAATACGCCCAGCTATTCTGTCTCCAACGCTATCCACCTCCATCTCCCTCTGGGATAAGCTGAAGAAAATACCAGCCCTGGTCTCTTCTACTCAGCCTCTAGCACACATCTTTAATAACCCGGATTTCCCACCAGGTGGAAATATCAAAGCCTTTAAATGGTGGCTAGACAAAGGCCTATACAGGATAGGACACTTCTTTACTTCTACAGGCCCAATCTCCCTAGCCTATTGCGTGAGTAAACTGAACCTCCTGAACTCTGAAAGTTTCAGGTTCAGACAAATTAGCCACTTCCTCCATAGTATATGGATTGATAAGCCCAACCCTCCCCTTTTGACAGATTATGAAAATTGGTGTGGCTTGGCCATGGAGCAGAGAGGGGGGATATCGATCATCTATGCGTCACTCATTAATCAAAAAATCAAATCCCATTATATGCTGGCCTGGGAGGAAGACCTCCAGTTCCATTGGAATCTAGAAACCTGGCATAATGCCATGACAGTGGCATATAAAGGAATTCTTAACATCTCACTAATGCAAGTGAATGTCAAAGTCTTGGGCTGCTGGTATCTGACTCCATCCAGACTGACTAGCATATACCCTTCAGCTGACCCTCTTTGCTTCAGGGGATGCCAGTTGAGAGTCACATCTGGTGGGAATGCCCCAGGATCAGACCCCTGTGGAAAAAAATATATAACCTTATATATAGAGTAACTAATATCAAACTTCCCAGAACTCCAGCAGTTGCACTATTAAACGCACATGTACCGAACATCCCGAAGCTGACACACAGATTAATTCATTTTATCTTCCTAAGTACTAAGGTCTCTATAGCAAAATCCTGGAAGAACCTCCATACCTCTCTGAAAGCTGTGATTAGAAAGATCTCTTGGATAATGTCGCAGGAAAAACTAACAAGCGCACTCACAGATTCCTCCAAAAAATTTGAAGCTACCTGGGAACCTTGGGCCTCTTTTATAGGTATTCCCCTCTTCCCAGGAATGGCCATCTCCAATCACTGTCAGATCACTGCATGGTCAAATTTCCCTGGGGGATATGGTATTAGATCTGTCCTATCCTCCCTTCTTTCTTTTTCCATCTCTGATCTTGTCTTCTCTTCCTTAAAGTTCTTATTTTATTGACTTTAGATCGATATTGCAGGTCTTAATTCAGAGAAGGATCTGTGTGGGGATTTTGATGTTAACTAGATGAGATACCATAATAATGTTGAAAGATCTTGCTTTAGCAAAATTCTAGATAGGGAGGATGTGAGAATAATTGACTGTAAGGTCACGATAGAAGATAGACAGTTCCGCCTGGGGGTTGGGGGGGGGCTGGCGGCTCACCCCCTCTGAAACAGCTAGTTCCCATATGGGGGTCGGAGGAGAGTAGCTGAGGCCCCTCAGCCGCGGGGCTCCCTCAACTGAGGTAAGGACAACAAAACTCCAACTGCCTCGACAGATTTGTTTGATCTTGATCTATGTGCTCTGTTCACTTAAAATTTGTTGTGTAAATATAAAAATCTTCTCCAGCACCTCATCTATAGTCAATAAGCCTGGTCCTATACGGTCTTTGTAACCCCTAGTCAAACTCCCCATAAATTATGTTCTGACAATATCAATAGTATGTAATGATATTACTCATATTATCCTGTCTTGGTTTTTGTCAATAAAAATTATTTGAAAGTAAAATGCAACAGTACATATAGCAGAACCACTTATTTAAACACATGTTTGCTGCATGAGGGCGCTGGGAAAGAGTGAGCTGCATCTGCATAGATCCTGCATGTGCATCTAGGCATTTGCCTACTCTTCCTCCCGCCATTTTGGCGACTTGATGGAGGGGCTTGTCTCCACATGGTAGTTTGTTTAACCTGTCGACTATACTTATAACACTGAGACCATACCTTTTGGAATCTGCTCTACTCCTATGCAGCCCTCTTACTGCTTATACAGTATCCATATATAATATAGACGGCAGGGGTTGACCCACACCATTGGGCAGCCCACCCTTCAGTGAGCCCTCCTCCCTGGAGTCCAGCCGTGGGGGGGGGGTGGTTAATTCCGCTCCCTACCTCACCTTTCCCTCTACTACTTCTCCTACCTCTCTTTCACAAGCGGTTATATTGGGATCGATCTTCGCTACCTACCTTTGTGGACATTATGATACTTGTGTCAGCAGCATCCTTTACTCCTGTTTTTATCCAGCATTAGTTCTATACAAGAACCCACACTATGCGCTATATATATGTCTGAACGATAGATATGAGCTATATCACCACTTCCCCCTGATGAAGAGGAACAACACATGATCTTGAAACACGTTGGGTTGCACTCTGTTTCAATTACATAGTAGTGCATTAAATAAGTGGTTCTGCTATATGTACTGTTGCATTTTAATAACGTTCTATAGATTGGGGAATGTACCCCTTGCTTTATCCCCTGTCTCTCCCCCCTTTTTTCCCTTTTTTAACTACTATTTTGTAATAAACGTAAAACTTTTTATACCTATTGCATTTGTTTTTGTGGAGTCTATGCCCTTTAAAGTCCCACCAGAGGGTCTGTTTTTCTGATTTATTTTTATAAATGTGAGCCTATTAATCGAGTCTGTGGACAGGCGCACTCTTTGATCGGTTACAAACCCTCCAGCAGCACTAAATGTCCGTTCAGAGATCATGCTGGATGCAGGACAGGCCAGTAACTCAAATGCATATTGAGCAATTCCGGCCAGTGGTCCATCCTCAAGACCCAGTAACTAAGTGGATGCTCAGTTGGAAAGGTCTCCAAGTCTGCTCTTGCCCCTATATATTCCTCCACCATATAATGCAGACACTGACGATGGTTGCTTGAACCTATCAGGCCTTGGTGCTGAGGACTGAAAGGCATCGCTTTGCCGGCCACCTTCTCCACCACTCTGCTTCTGAATGACCGAAGCATCAGCAACACGTTGTCCAGGCCAGCAGTAGGACATGGTAAATTCCCAGGGTCTGCACAAACCTTTCTTCAAGGTATTCTGAAGATGTTTCATCCTCTGCACCCTCTGCGCAGGCAGGGTGAGTTCTACAACTTTACCCTTGTAACGTGGATCAAGAAGGGTTGCCAGCCAGTAATGATCCTTCTCCTTGATACCACAAATCCTAGGGTCTTTTCGCAGGCTTTTCAGAATCAGAGAGCCCATGCAGCATAAGTTTGAGGAGGCATGAGTGTCCTCTGGGTCACTGAGGATGACATTATCAGGAGCTCCCTCCTCCCAGCCACGTACAACTCCTTGGGTTTCTGGGGCCTGAAAGCCATGATCCCTTGAAGACTGCTGCGTATTATACTCCACATCCATGCCGACACAATCCTCCTCCTCCTCCTGTGTGTTTGGCGGCTCTGCAGGAAAGCTCTCTGCATAAAGGGGGCCTTGAGAGGAAAGGAAATCCTCCTCTTCTTCCCTCTGTTCTGCCTCAAGTGCCCTGTCCATGATTCCACGCAGCGTGTGCTCCAGGAGGAATATTAGTGGGACAGTGTCACTGATGCATGCATTGTCTCTGCTCACCATCCTTGTGGCCTCTTCAAATGGTGACAGGACAGATCCTTGATCATTAGCCACTGACATGGTGAAAAAAAGCCAAGCTCCCCTGAGCTTGTCCTGGTGCCATGCTCACAGAGGTACTCACTGATGGCCCTCTGCTGTGCGTGGAGTCGCTGCAGCATTGCCAATGTTGAGGTCCACCTGGTGGGCATGTCACAAATGAGGCGGTTGTTGGGCAGGTTGAATTCCCACTGGATGTCAGCCAGGCGGGCACTGGCATTGTATGAATGCCGGAAATGACCACAGACTTTTCTGCCCTGCTTCAGAATATCTGGTAAGCCTGGGTACCTGGTCAAGAAACGCTGCACCACCAAATTCAAGACGTGTGCCAAGCATGGAACATGTGTCAATTGTCCCAGTCGGAGGGCAGAGAGAAGGTTGGTGCCATTGTCGCATACAACCATTTCTGGCTCAAGCTGCCGTGGCGTCAACCACCTCTGAGCCTGCCCCCGCAGTGCTGAAAGAATCTCTTCCCCAGAGTGGCTCCTGTCCCCATGACAGATTAACTCAAGCACCGCATGGCATCTTTTAGCCTGACTGCTTGCATAGGCCCTTGAATGCTTAGGGGGCACTGCAGGTTCAGAGGACAATTATGCAGAGGAGGCCACAGAGATAGAAGAAGAGGAGGGGGTGGAGGAGGAGGCGGATGTGGAAAAATCACCATCAGCTTTTTGGAGGCGTGGTGGTGGAACTATTTCCAAAACTAAACCCTGTACTGCATCCTTCCCAGCTGCCAGCAGAGTTACCCAGTGCGCCGTGAAGGAAAGGTAACGTCCCTGACCGTGTCTGCTGGACCATGAGGCAGCTGTAATATGATCCCTGCTGCTGACCGCACTGTTCAAAGAGGCCAAACCATTGCCTTCCATATGACGGTAGAGAGCTGGAATGGCCTTATGCAAAAAGAAATCTCTTTTGGTAATATGCCACTGTGGGACAGCACATTGCACAAATTCACGAAAGGCAACAGTTGGAGTGCTAGCAATTTGGCCAAGCTAGCATTCAGATGCTGAGCATGTGGATGGCTGGGACTGTATTTCTTTTTATGGTTCAGCAACTGGGGTAGTGATATTTGCCTGCTGAATTCACCTGATGGTGTACTGCTAGCAGATTGCTGGCTGCAAGTACTAGTTGTGGCACACATTGCTACACCTTCATTCCTCTCAATGCAGGTTTTGGAGAAAACTGCAGGTATAGTAGGGGTTGAGATCCCAGATGATAAGCAAAGAGTATTCCGCCTTGTTTTCTGGTGTGGGTTCTTCAGGTACTCTTGCCCATGGACTGCATGTCTTAATATACACCAGAAATAAAAAATAAAGTTAAAATACACCCCTAACTCAATCTCTGCTCAGCACTAAGGTTGCACTGTCCACCATAAATAAAACAGCAACTGCTAGAAAAAAGTACAAGTGACAAACAAACAGATGCAAAAACGCATTGAATCTGTAGCAGCGCTATATGAATGTCCCCACAGTTCAGTTCATAGTGTGATCCTCAGAAATGGATGTCTGTATAGTGAAAAGTGCACCTTCCACCACCACACGAGCACCACGTGGAGAAATTATAATCCCCCTCTGGGGTGCACACTTGCCAGATATAGGTAAGTGGTAGGCTTCAGAAACAAAGAACCTCTAAGTTCTGGATTGTAAATAGGGCATTAAGCTTCCTTCATATATCCTTAATGGTCCGCTCCTCCAAATAGATCACTCTGACCACGCCTCCTCATTCATGTAAATAATGAAGGCAAAGCGCCCATAGCGTAAAACCGTTTAGTTTTATTATGCCCCACAGGCTAAAACTCTTTGAAAGTGTACTCACAATCTCACTATATATAACACACAATATAGTCATATAAGTCACCGCTTCCAGGAGTCAGCGTCCACGAATGACCAAGGATCCAGCCCGATCAGCCGCACACCTCGATGTCTAAGTTACGCAAAAACGTAGACAAACAAACAGTGAACATGAAAAAAG
>BLSH010064705.1:532275-545110 GCA_018402905.1 Glandirana rugosa
CCCTTCCCAAATATAGTCCAAAGTTCCCACTAGTTGTTCATAGCTTAACCAACGGTTTATTTCAATTGAACGCAAGTTAACTTTATTTGGCAACCAATTCGATACTTGTTGATCACCCTTGAAACCTGATATAAACCCTTCCCCAGCTTTGGATGAGGTCACACGTGCTATCCAAATTTACCTGACTAAGCCACCCTCAGGTTTAATCACACACCTTAACCCCCTCCCCTCTTACCCCCTCCTACCCCCCGAGTTCCTACTTTGCCAAAGTCTCATTTCAGTTAATTTGTAAAAGTTGTATATCTACTTCTGCTCTGTACGAATACTCAGTGATGCATCTACTCGGTGTAACTTCGATAAGTACCCCAACTTTATTGCTTTATGGTTTATTGTTTTATTGTACTATTGAGAAATGGGCAGTCTTTTCAATTCATGCTCATGGTTGTTTTTTTTCCTCTTCTGTGAATACCTAATAAAATGATTATAAAAAAATATATAAAACAAAAAAGCGCAAAACCTTATTCAATAAATTGCATCTATAAATCAAATAACACGTGCAATATCACATATAAAACATAACAGAATGTGCAAAATCTTATTCGATAAATTGCATCTATAAATTGAATAGCACGTGTAATATCACATATAAAACATAACAGTGCTTAAAATGCATTACATGTGTTCAACATAAAAGTGTCTAGTGCTCCATTAAAGTGCAAAATTCAGTGTCTCAAAACACATTAAATATATATCATTCCAAATGTCCAGTGCTTCAAGAAAATTTCCATCAAAAAGTGCATCAGCAAAATGCATCAGAAAAGTTCAAAGTGCGCATATATAGTCTCTTGAGTTTCCTTAATGAGTGGAGCAAGCTTTTTATAGTTGATTGACTTCAAATAAACTCAGTCTTGTCCAATAATGTTCCCCCCACAAGAGATATATATATAAGTGTTTTACTGCACACAAATCCTTCACCGGGTGTAATGGCCGCTCACATTAATCCCCCTTGGGGATGCGCCTCTCGCTCTGTATGAGCTCAACTGTTGTCATGCAACTTCTTAATAACCCTTGGGGATGCGCCTCTCGCTCTAAATGAGCTCAATTGCTGTCAAGCAACTTTTTTCCTCCACATGTAAAATGAAAAGGTATAGCCTCTTATGGTGTAGTATTTAAAACAATATTTTGTTAAAAAAAAACAAAAACTCACATTTAAAATTATGACGATCAGCATAGATAGCGGTGTCACAGACACTCAAGCAATGTAGAAAGCAAACTTCTGGGTTTGGCCATACCCGGAAGTGACGTCACCAAGCTCCTCCCGACGTGTTGCGTCATGGTCACGTGACTTTATCAAGGGATTGGATACTGGGTGACGTTGTCAGCTTTATATATCTATGCGGTTGCCATGGGAACCACTATTTCAGACATTTTATTGAAGTCCATCTTATCCGTACCATAGCGGCCCTTTTCCTGTAGTCCATTTACGTTCTTTCTAACAGTAATTCTCTATCTTGTCATGCACATATATGGAAAAACAATATAAAATGGCAAAACAATATAAAGTGCCCACAGTTTAAGCGATATGATGTCTACTGCATTAAAACAATCATTGAAAGTATATTTCATAAAATAAAAATAAATATAGATAAAGATAAAAATAAAAATAAAAACAAATATAAAATAAAAATTAAATTAAATTAAAAATAAAAATAAGAATAAAAATTAAATTAAAAATAAAAATAAAAATTAAAATAAAAATAAATATAAATATAAACATAAAAAATAAAATAAAGGATACATCAAAATGAAAATGAAATAAAAATGAAAATGAAATAAAAATTTAATGAAAAAAAAATAAGAATAAAAATTGCAAAATGTTGCAGAAAATTGGAGTGGGCAATAACATTACTCGTGTGGAAAGGTCTGACACCTAAAAATCTAAGATGAAACAATTTAGGTCAAATTCAATGTTATGACCCAAGGGGGTTAAAGTTTGCATTTCAAATATCCAACGGGATTCTGCCTTGCTTAGTGATATAATTTTATCACTCCCTCTCCAGTGTGGTTTGAACTTCTCTAGGCCCCAAAATTTGAGTGAAGATGGATCTCTATCATGGCATTCAGCATAGTGTCTAGATATTCTGTGCTTAGGATATCCCTTCTGTATATTTTGAACATGTTCCCTCAAACATTTCCAAAGGGGCCTTTTAATTCTACCGATATACTGTTGATGACATGGACATTCCAGAATATACAGAACTCCCTCAGTTTTGCAGGAGATAAATTCATTAATCTTATATTTCTTTCCAGTAGATGTTGAGATGAATTCATCTTTTTTCTTTTTGTTATTAATAGTATGCCGACATGCAAAGCACTTTTTACAGGGATAGAAACCCTTACCTTCAAAGAAAGTGTAAGGAGTTTTCTTTGGGGGATCAAGTACATTTTTGGCTATTCATTCTCTTAGAGTGGGTGCTCTCCTATAGATGAATTTAGGTGTCATGGGGAGAACTTGTGTTAAATGTCGATCCATGGTCAAGAAGTTCCAATGTTTCCGAATGATGCTCTCAACTTTTTTATACTGGATGTTGTAATCCAACATCAATGGGATCTCTACATGTGTCTTATCTTTTCTCTCTTTATCCTGCAGTAGGCTATTCCTATCAATGCTTCTCACTTCATGAATTTTTTGTTGTAAAAAGGACCTCCTGTAACCTTTCTCCACAAACCGATTTTCTAACATCTTAGCTTGCTTCAAGAAATCTTTTTCTTCTGTGCAGTTTCTTCTTAAGTGAGTAAATTGACCTTTTGGGATGTTCATTAACCAGGATCTATGGTGACAGCTGTCTATGGGTAGGTAACTGTTCTTATCTACACTTTTAAAGTATGTTTTAGTTTTTAGATTGCCATTTTCATGCCAGATCTCCAAATCTAGGAAGCTGAGAATTTATTCTGTTGTTCAGGATACATTTATATTCTTCTCATTTAAGTTGAGATTGTTCCCAAACTACAGCAGGCTTTCTTTATCTCCCACCCAAATTAGGAAGATGTCATCTATGAATCTTCTAAATATCAATAGTTGATTGGGTCTATTTTTATATATGGCTTCTTCCTCCCATTCAGCCATATGTAAATTGGCAACACTGGGGGCATATTTAGCCCCCATAGCCACTCCTTTAGTCTGCTTATAATGAACACCATTATACCAGAAGTAACTATGATCCAAGCTGTATTCCAAACAGTCTATTAGAAATCTTCTTTGTTTGCATTTGAGGTCACTATATTTTCTTAATGCCCATTTCATAGCTTGCAGAGCATCCTGATGGCTGATGTTCGTGTACAGAGAGGCTACATCAGCAGTGGCCAAAAATATATTTCCTGGGCCTATTTCAATATCTTTCAACAATTGTATGAGATGTTTAGTGTCCTTTAGATAAGACTTGGTCTGTTGGACAACAGGCTGAAGGAACCAGTCTATGTACTCTCCCAGTCTTGCACTAACAGAATTTATACCATTAACAATTGGTCTCCCAGGTGGTTTTTCTCTATTTTTATGTATTTTTGGGAGTATATATATCACAGGTATACAACATGTGTTGGGTATCAAATATTTGGCCTCTTTTTCATTCAGGAGGCCCTTTTCTTTTCCCCTTTTGATTAATTTCTCTAGATCCCTTTTATACATTCTTGTTGGATTACTTAGTAATTTCCGATATGAATCTTGATCATCCAGTTGTTTCTTCATTTCATCCTGATAGAATTCCTTTGATAAGACTACAATGGCTCCCCCTTTATCAGCGGGTCTTACCACCACATTTTTCTTTTCTTCCAATTGTTTTATTCCATCCCTAATAACTGTGGGATTCCATACTTTCTGAGTATCCAATTTCATCAGATCATAAGTCACCATTTTTTTTTTTTTTTTAATTTTATGTTTAAACGTGTTTATTGAGTTTTTTTGTATAACAGCATACATCGCATAAAGAGTCAAAAGAACCTCTGTCACAATGGTATACATACAAGGATAGAATCTCGACCTCATGGGGCCAAAAGTGTAGCGGCAAACAATATAAGAGACAAAACCAGTTACAGTTTAATGGGGACAATGAGATAAAGCAAGAAAAAGTATTAAATAAAGACACTTTATTCCCCCTACTGGAGGGGATAGCTATCTTCCTCCGCTCGCCTTCTCCCCTTTTGAAGAGCCACCAGGACCACCTCTATTGGGAACAAGCTGTGATCTGTGGGGAACTACATGTAGGCTGACTAAAGCGCAGGAAAAAGGGGCAGGGGAGCGGAGGGAGAAAGAGACTGAAAAGAAAAATAACCCCAGCGGTGAAATTAAAATAGTGCTCTTATGTACAGAGCTTTCTGTGGGCCTAGGGAGGCATACTAAACTATTGAAGATAAAGTCAGTGACCAGATACTTTGAATTGACATAGACAAATATTTGTGCATGTTTCTGACCCCAGCCATGGGGTTTATTCGGGCTAGACATGTGCCCACACCACGAAGATAACCAAAGTGAAAAGGTAATGCTTAAAGGGACAGAAGAGAGAGAGAGAGAAGAAAAAAAGGGGAGTGAAAAGAGAAGAAAGAAAAAAGAGCGGAGGAGAGAGTATAAGGCACCCGGGAGTCTAGCGAAGGGATTAGACAAGAATGGTTCAGGGGGGTAAATTCAGATAATTTTTCCAGGGATCCCAAATTAGATCAAATTTGGGTGAGGAGTTTAAGATGATATTAGCAAGCTTCTCCTGTGTCATAATCCAGGAAACTTTTCTTTTAGCCTCAGCGAAGGAAACTGAAGGTTGTTTCCAGGCTCTGGCTATTGTGATTTTAGCTCCTGACAATATGAAACAGACAAGCTTAAAGAGGTGATTGGAGAGACCTTCTGGCCTCACATTGAGGAGGGCCGTTTCTGGGGTATTGTCTGACTAGATATTCTTCTTAACAAGTGGAATACCCTGTTCCAGAAGCCCGGGATCCGAGGACATTCCCCCCAGACATGAATGTAGGTGCCCCGGAGTCCGCAACCCCTGAAACAGAGGTCAGAGGAATTCGGAAACATAGCAGCCAATCTAGTTGGTACCAGATACCAGCGTGTGAAGACCTTTAGATTGGCCTCCCAAAGAGCAATATTAACCAACCCTTTAGAGGATCTCTGGAATAGATAGCACCATCTATCTGCTCCCCAGTTAATATTTAAGTCCTTTTCCCATTTACTAGCGAATAAAGGCTTATCCAAATGCTCCATCAGCGCTGCATAGACCAAAGAAATGCCTCCTTTTTGGTCCTCGAGTTCAGAGCACCATTTTTCGTAAGGAGTAACACCAGTAAAGTCATTTCTGAGTCTCCACAAGTGGGATAGGAAATGATGAATTTGTTGGAAGCAAAGTTTTTCAGACAATGGCATGTCCAATTTGCTAATGCAATATGATAGAGTGATAGGGCCCGCGGAGGTTAGGAAATGACCTATGCAAAATAAGCCTTTGTTTGTCCACCATTGAAAGGCCCTTATTTCGAGGCCTGGCGGGAACTGTGGGTTATTGAAAAGATGATGAAGGGGGCAAAGATGAGAGATTAAATATGGAGGTTTGAGAACTGAATTGCAAAGGGCTATAGAATAGGAGAGTGTAGGCGCTAGTATAGGGGGCCTCAACTTGCGGGGAGCCCCTACCAAGAAATCAATTGTGTTTGCAGGGACAGACTGCCTCTCTATTGAAATCCAATCGGGTTTATCCCCCCTAGTATAGATGGCTGAAAATTGAGCTATTTGAGCAGCTTGATAATATTTATAGAGGTGTGGGAGACCTAGGCCGCATTGGGAACGTCTCCTATGAAGGACGTTAGATTGACATCTATAACCCTTCCGGCCCCAAACAAATTTTATTATAAGTTACTGCAATTTTTGTAATTGATGCTTTAAAAGAGGGATAGGGAGAGATCTGAAGTAGTGCAGTATTCTAGGGAGGAGCGTCATTTTAACTGCATTTATCCTGCCTAGCCAGGAAAGGCCCTCCTGATCCCACCTAGAAATGTCCTCAGCTAACTTCCGAAGCAAGGGCGGGTAATTGACCTCATAAAGCTGTTTAATGTTGGCAGCCAAGCTGACCCCCAGATACGGGACATAGTTGTAGTTCCAGGGGAACTTGTAAAGCTCCTTGAGTTTCTGAACTGTGGAGGCTGAGGAAGAAATATTCAGAGCCGCAGATTTGGACCAATTCACATTAAGCCCGGAGACCTTTCCAAATTCTTGTAATAGATGGATGACTCTGGAGGAAGAGGATAGGGGCAAAGTGATAAAGAGCAGCAGATTGTCTGCGAAAAGAGGGCATTTATGCATCTTGGGGCCACATTGCACTCCCCTGATATCAGGATCTTCCCTGATGGCAATTGCCAGGGATTCTATTGCTATCGCGAAAATTAGGGGGGAAAGGGGGCACCCCTGTCTAGTGCCCCTGGCTATACTAAAGGATTCCAAGTAAAAATTTTATAATTTTACCTGAGCGCTAGGGTTAGAGTAAAGGGCTCTAAGAGTCTGCAGGAATTTTGACCCAAATCCCCATCTGACGAGGGTCTCGAAGAGATATGTCCAATCTACACTATCGAAAGCTTTCTGAAGGTCAACCTAGAGAATGTAACCTTCCTGATGCGGGCCCCCATCCCAGTTTGAATTTAAAAGAGATATAATGTCCACTGCTCTGGGAATTTGGTCTGGCCCCTGTCTGCCCGGGATAAAGCCTACTTGATCTTTATGAACATATTTGCTTATGAACTTAGATATTCTGTTGGTCAGGACTTTAGTCAGAATTTTTAGATCATTATTAATTAAAGAGATAGGTCTGAAATTACTAACATCTGAATGATCTTTACCTGGTTTGGGGATAACTGAGACAAAGGCTAAGTTGGATTCATTCTGCAGAATGGACCCTGCTTGAAGAAAATTAAAATATTTTGCTAGATAGGGAGCGACAATGGGGCCAAAGGTTTTGTAGTAACCTGTTGAGAATCCGTCCGGGCCGGGAGCAGACCCTTTCTTCAAATTTTTTATAACCGAGGATTTCTGCTACAGAGAACGGTTGCTCTAGGGAGTCCCTGTGATCGTTAGAAAGTTTAGGAAGGGGGATCTTGTTCAAAAATTCAGCAGGAGAGGCAAGGGGGGCCTTCCTACCCGACTCGTAGAGTTTGGCATAGTATTTCTGAAAAGCAGCCATTATCCGTTGAGGGTTCTGTGTTATTTCTCCTGTCGTGTCCCTTATCTTAGGGAATGAGAAGGAGCGAAACCTGGGTGACAGCTTGGCCGCAAGTTTAGGACCTATTTGATCCCTCTGTATATAAAAATGAGCTCTAGACCATTGAATTTGTCTTTCGGTTTTAGTGGTCAATGCAAGATTCAAAGCTACCCTACCCGATTCTAACTTTGCCTTCGATTGGGGAGTTGGGTTCTTCTTATGCAATTTAGAGAGATCATGAAAGTCCCGTTCTAATTTCTCAATGGTCGACTTCCTCTCCTTCTTGAGTTTGACTGAAAGTTGGATAATCTTGCCTCTCATAACCCCCTTGTGAGCTGCCCATAGTGTTGAGGGGGAAACTTCCCCATTATCATTTAGCTGAAAATATTCATTGAGATCTCTCTCTAGCAATGTGCAGTGTACCTATTTAATAGGGTTTCATTCAAGCGCCAGTAAGGTAAGCCCCTTTGGCTTAGATTCGCTAAGACTTGTATAATGACTAATGAATGATCCGAGAGAGGAGAGTCTCTGATGTAAGCTTTATGAATCATGGGGACGTCCCGAGCTGGAACAAATATATGGTCTATCCTTGCTAAACTCTGGTGTGGAGCAGAGAAATGGGTGAAATCCCTCGCCCTCGGGTTGAGTTCCCTCCATATATCAATGAGCCCCAAAGAATGCAGAAGTTTAGCAAATTTAAGGCTATGTTTCGGGGGGCGTAAGAGGCGAGAGGAACCTATTCCTGATTTATCGAGAAGATGATCGAAAGCAAGCAACCAATATCACAGTCCCTTCGAGATGTGGAGTAAGAAGCTTAAACATTTTTTGGAGAAAATTTGCTTGGCCCATGTTTGGAGCGTAATAGGAAATAAAGGTGTATAAAGAACCCCCTACCAACCCAGAAAGGAGTAAAAACCTACCCTCTGGGTCTTTGATTTCTCTCTGAGGAGTGAAGGCTATATGTTTAGCTAATAGGATTCCCACACCTCTTGTCTTATATGGCACGTTAGCTAAAAAGAATTGGGGGTATTTAGAATGGATACATTTCGGTTTAAACTGCCCTGGGAAATGGGTTTCTTGTAGGAGCAGCACATCGATGTGTTAAGAGTGAGCTAGAGAAAAATACTTTCTCCTCTTCACCGGGGAGTTGAGGCCGATTTTCAGTTTAGTTAGGGTATCAGTACTCGAGGCCATATTGTAATGAGACTAGTCTATGCAGCGCTGAGAGAGGACTCACCTGAGACTGTATGTGGTTAATATGCAAGTTGACCCTGGAGTAGAGTATGCAGATGAACCACCTTGCCTTGCCATTAGTATAAGGTCCCTGGTCCCTGAGAAAGAGGAGAGAGGTTAAAACAGAAACGCTAGGATGAAACAGAAAAGGGAAAGTAAAGGAATAGGAGACTGGAGGGGAGTGGTGGTGACCTACCATCCGCTCCCCCTAAAACCTGACACTGAGGGCCTGAAAACAGGCACCCAATCTCAGAGAAGGGTAACAAAATATCTGCCTGGATGGCAGAAGTACATCTGTCCGCAGGATTCCCGACATGAGGATCCTAGGAACAGAGGGGGACGCAAGGCATCCGCCCCGGCCAAAGACCTGACCAGAAATATGCAAAATAAACCTAAAATTAGACAGAACCAAACAGAATCATAAGCCACAAAATTTAAATTATAGACCTCCGAGGAAGCCCCCCCGAGGGGGAGCCCCCGACTGGGGGAGACTGGGGGGCGCCGCACCCATCAGATGGGGCCCCACCCCCCCCAGTCCGCCCCAGGCCCGGAGGACCAATAAGCCGGATGGTGTTCCCCCATGATTAAAGAGAGGACACACCCTCCAGAAGACTCCGCCCTCCCGAGATATCCCTATTAAATGGAGGGCAAGGCTCCACCGGGATCAAGCCCCGGATACCCGGCTAGCCAGCCAGGCCTCCGGTGGAATGAGCCAAGGCAGGGGAGAGATCCCTCTGTTAGGGATCCAAAAATGGAGACTGGTGGACAGGCAAGAGGGGAGGGCCCCCCCTAAAAATACAGACAGAACAAGGGGTGAATACATATTCAATGAGTCACCAAAAAATGAGGAGAAGAAGGCACTTCGCCACTCTAACGATCAATTGCTACTAAACGTAGAGAACAATTTTCCAACACCACCAAATAGTGATCAAGGAGGGTGAGAGTCCTTGGTGCGCTTGGACTTTGAGTTTCGCCAGAGCGGTGGTATTGGGCTCTGTGGAGAGGGGCGTTTGGAAGGACCTGCGTTTTTATTGGGCAGTGTAGAGGAAGAGTCCAGGGAGATGAGGTTAAGGCGAATTAATAGATGTTCCCCTTCCTGGAAAGTGGAGAAGCTGTAGGTTTTGCTTTTATAGATGAAGGAAAGGCGAAATGGGAAGGACCACCAATACTTGATGGACGATTTCAACAAAATTTCCAGCAACGGCTTCAGGGATCTTCTCTTCTGAATAGTTGAAGGGGATAAATCAGCAAAAACTTGGATGGGATGACCTTGGATTGAAAGATTAGAGGAATTCCTAGAAACTTTCATGATTATCTCTTTCACACTGAAAAAATGAGGTTTCACAACTATGTCTCTGGGAAGACCGTCTGAGCGAGCGGGTTGGAGAACCCTATGAACTCTATCGAGTTCCAAACGGTGTTCTGGGATGCCTGGTATCAAATCCTTAATGAAATCGGTAGCTGCTACACGGTCATCTGTAATAGCTTCAGGGAGGCCCCTAATACGGAAGTTATATCGCCTGGAGCGATTTTCCAAATCGTCTATTTTGAAAAGAGCAGTTTCCAGCTGGTCTTGAAGGTCTTGGATCCTCGCTGTGTTCTGGTTTGTTCTAGCAACCGTGTTGTAGGTCAGCTTGAATGACTGAGGTAATTTGCAAAGCTGTTTGGGCCAGGCCCTTTGAGAGCATCTTGGAGAAGACCTCCATCATCATCTGAAAGTCAGAAGAAAGATTAGGAGATTGAGAACCCAAGTGCCCAGCTAAAACATTGCTCGACGACTGGTCTTTGAGAGGGGTTGTTATCAGTTCATCCAAAGTCCTTTCCAAAAGCGAGACAGTAGAGGTTTGAGAGAGTACCTGAGCTGATGGTGGTGCTCCTGGAAGGGGTCCAGGGGAAGTGAGGATTTGAGAGCCACCCTCTGACCCAGCCTCCATGTCGTCGCCCCTTACCTCAGTTTCTCGTAGTATTCTTAAGGACGAATGGCCTTTATTTGAGGCCGGGTCATTAAAGCCTGGCTGCTGAGAGAGATCCCTTCTTACTGTGCCCGAATCCACAGGGTCAGTCTCTATAAGAGGGGGATAACTGTGTCCGCCTTTGGACTACTTTTGTGAAGCTGTACTGTACCAGCAGCTTGGTCCCAAAAGTCAAATGGGTCAGGAGACCTTCCTGAGGAAACGTTGCAGGGAATGCGTTGCAGGGAAGGGGGGAGGGAAGAGTTTTTCTTTTCTTCCTTCTTTTCCCTTTTTTGGGGGGGGATTGCTGTTTCAAATCAGTCCAGGAGAAACAGGGTTAATCTGGGTTAGGATCTCACCTGGTCGCTTAGCTGCCCAGAAATAACAAACAGTCAATATGACACAGACCAGGGCCTAAAATGATCCTCCATTTGCTGTTCTTCCTCAATGTAGGCAAGTCCCCTTAAAATGGTTGTAATACCGTGGCACCTAGAGAGTGAAGGGGGTAGCATTAGATATGTGCCAGGCAATGTGTTCCCACTCCAGGCTGCGATGTTAGGGCCCAAGCCGTGGCCTCGCGTACGGCGAGAGCCGGGAGTTAATAATCCGGGGGGTGGGGCCAAACAGTGGGCACTGCCAGTGTGCTTACCCTGAGCCCTCTCCTAGGGCCAACTCAAAAGACTCCCTGTATCAGCCCTTTACTCGTGGGAGCTTTATTCCCGCAGATGCGGATGCTCCAGGTCCGACCAAAGGCACTTAGGCCCAAGCCGCGGTCTCAAGTAGGGGGGAGACCGGCGTGTGTGTGGTGGCCGAACGGGAGCCACCGAAAGGCTGCTATGGAGGCTCTCCTCCTGGGTCTACCCCCGGGGTGTATCAGGGCAGAGCTCCGGGCACTGGATCTGTCGGCGGAAGTCCAAAAGGCCGGGACGGAGCGGAGCTCGAGGCTTAAGCAGCCATCTCCGACTCCCCACACATGCGCACCATCAGTCACCATTTTTTTTTAACACTTCTATATGCCCATCATTATTTTGAGATGGGTTAAATAAAGACTTATTCCTCAAACTACTATGTGCATATTTTTCTATTGGCTGTATGATTCTTGTGCTATTTTCTCCTGGTTTAGATAGCATGTATCTCTTGATGTTCAAATTCTGGATGTCAACATATGTGTCGAATTTATTCATATTCTTTTTTGGAGCAAATTTCAAACCTTTGTCTAAAGTTATGATTTCTTCTTGTGCCAGATCAACTCCACTTAAATTGACAATCCCATTGCTTATTATTCTCTTTTTCTTTTGTTTCTTAAACCCTCCTCGGCATCCCCTTCTCTTTCTGGGCTTCCTCTTTTCCTTGTTGTTTCTTGTCTTGGTGATCTGGGGTATCCGTTTTCTCCATTTAGTCTTCTTGGTGATCTTATATGTCTGTCTCCTAAAAAATGATATGGCGTATGTTCTCGATTTTCTCTTGGTCTTACTTCTTGATAATGTTGCGGTGTTCTGATATATTCCTCTTCTCTTCTTAAAGCGTCATATCTGTTATATGTTGGTATTGGTCTTCTCTCTTGATAGTTGTATTGATGAGAATAGGTGTATCTACTATCACTGTGATGATGATTCCTATAGACGTCACTATGCTCTCGTCTGTGTGGCATAGGACTTGTCCTGTTTCTTTCTTGATGTATATATGGACTTCCATATCCTCTATTTTGTTGATAGTGAGATTGTTGCTGTGGGTATTGTTTTTTTCCAATTATTCTTCCAATGTGGTTTCTTCCACCAATCCTTGGGTGTTCTATAGGAAGCTGAATGATTCCGACTCCTTGGTGTCCTAGGTGGTTCATTTCTAAAGTTGGAATCTGTTGTGTAACCTGCATTGATGACAGGTGACGTAACCCTGACTTCTTTTTCAGGTGTTGTTTGTGTTGATGGTGCATTCAGATTTCTTTGCCATTTATATGCTGTTTGTTCCCGGTAATCTTTAACCACTTCAGCCCCGGAAGGATTTCCAGCTTTAGGACCGGAGCCCTTTTTGCGATTTGGCGCTGCGTCGCTTTAACTGACAATTGCGCGGTCGTGCGGCGTATAGCGTTTATACTCCTTCTTATATTTAGCCGGTTTTTGACACTTTTTTTTACAAAAAAATATAAAAAAAAAAACCTAAACATAAAATCGTTTTTCATTCTTTAAACCCAAAAAAACGTTTTAACAGCGAGAAGAAAACAAATATCGACGCTAGTCTTTACTGCGTCTCCACTAGTTTATGGTGGTTTTCTTTCGAAACAAACACCCTTTTTTTCGTGCGTTTAAAGCAAACCCATGTTGCGGCGTGCTGGCGCGTTAACAGTCAATTTCGCTGCGTCGCGGTTTAGCGTTTTTCCCGAGGCCAGGATTTCGACCTTTAGGAAGGCCCCGACTTCAC
>BLSH010064705.1:551261-563673 GCA_018402905.1 Glandirana rugosa
TAGGGGAAACCCCTAAACGGAGAGCGAGATTTGATCGAATTGACGACAGTTCGTTGAAGAAAGGAGGTATACATTTTACTTTTCCATATCGGAGAGTACCACATCATAAATTTTGTTATAAAATAATTTTTTTGTTTTTGAGTGTAAATTTTAATACTGCTAGTCGCATCTATAGCCACAGTGTCTTCGAGTTCGTTACATCTTTCGTTTATGGGCCTTCACTGCAGTGGTTCGAGGAGGGCTGCACAACACAGTGTCCGTGCACTGAAATAGTTCCCTAACCTTATGGAGGAAAGAAGTTGCTTGACAGCAGTTAAGCTAGTTTAGAGCGAGAGGCAAATCCCCAAAGGGGATTAAGAAGTTGCATGACAACAGTTGAGCTCATACAGAGCGAGAGGCACATCCCCAAGGGGGATTAAGGTGAGCTGCCAAAACACTTATATATATCTCTTGTGGGTGGAACATTATTGGACAAGACTGAGTTTATTTGAAGTCAATCGACTATAAAAAGCTTGCTCCACTCATTAAGGAAACCCAAGAGACTATATATGCGCACTTTGCACTTTTCTGATGCACTTTTTTTGATGGAAATTTTCTTGAAGCACTGGACATTTGGAATGATATTTGCACATTCTGTTACGTTTTATATGTGATATTGCACGTGTTATTTGATTTATAGATACAATTTATTGAATAAGGTTTTACACTTTTTTGTTTTATATTTTTGATTTATACTTATATTTATTGGTAGACGTGTAGCTCACATAGCGCCGCTCTACATTGTTCATTTGAATTTAGCCACAGGTGTTTGTAACATCTAAAGAGTCGGCAGCTGTGTTGTGGGATTTTAATAGGCTGCATTCAATTCCCCATCAGTCTAAACAGTCCTATAAATTGTATTGCTTTGTTTATTTCTTTGTTATATAACACAAAATGTTAATAAAACTACTTGATTAAAAAAAGTGATAAAGTCACCCAATACATTATTTTCCCATATATAAATAAGATAAAAAAGAACCCTAATAATGTTGGGGGAAATTGACAGCCTGACACAGTATCATTTCAAAATTCAACATGGCAATGTAGTAATATGTTGTGTTGCATTTTTAAGTTTGCTGTGATACATAAAAAAAAATCAACTTACTAAGATTTGCTTATAAAGAAAACTTCAACTGACTGTTTTCACTCTTGCTTTTACACATATTGCAGTGCACTTGCATGCATTAACACACATTGAGTTACATTGTGCTGAAAAAAGTGCAGGGCAGCACACACTAGTGTAACGTACTGCTGTGAAATGCTCCTATTGCTTTTACAATGTTTAGCACTGGCATGCTGCACTTAGTTGATTCTCTCCCCCAGCTCTACATCACTACTGTGTCTCGAAGCATTCAATACTCTCAGAAATATCAAATGGTAAAGACTTTGCCAATGCAAAGAGTTCTGACTCATCACCCACCAAAGAGGTAAGCATATATTTCAGCAGCAAATTTCTTTTTGATAGCAACAGAGTTGCTTTAAGGTAATAGTGAACACAGAGTTAATATTTGTATTGCTTGTAGCTAATCGTTGCAGTATGTGCCTTAAATACTTTTGAATCCCTGGTCAAATATTGACTCAATCATAATTATTACCTAAACTAGATTTCACTAAAGTTCACAGTCATATCTATTACACCTACTAGATAAATATAACCATGGCAACAAGTTCTTTCCGACCTGCTAACTATGATAAAACACAGCCTTTCACGTCTTCACAGTAAATTGATTTATTTTATTTGATCTGCATTGGCAGATACCAAAAAAAGGTTAATTGAGATCCCCACTTGAAAAGTATAAAATTGTCTGTTGCTCAACTACTGTATTTCCTAATAAGAAAATTGCTAATTTTCCAGACTCTTTGAGGTGACAATTTAATTAAGCAATTGCAGTATTTTATTTGACACATTCATATGATCAAAGGGACGGCAAAGACGCTGGCTCCTGTGCCAGGTAATGTAAAATGTCACTTTGTATTTACTTTCCTCTTGCTTGAAATAAATGGGTACCTGGTAAGGAGTAAAAGTGGATGACATTTCAATAATCCTAGTGCAATAAAGCTGCAGAGAGGAAGCAACAGCCATTAAACTCTTGTTTTTATGATCAGGATTAATTGCAAACTACATGCCAGGTGAACACAGGATCTGAAATTAAAAATGACTAATCAAAAGTTTTGAGATTACGTGTACATTATGGAACGTTTACTAGGCTTGTTGTCCAGCGTGTTCTGTGAAGATATCTTTACTTGAAAGAATAACTCAGAGAAGTTCTAAGGATGCAAAAGGTGCTGACAGGCATCATAAACTTCGTAAAAAGTACTTGGCTGGTTTGATCCACTAAAAAACAAATTGGAGCAATACTCACAATGCATACCTAATGAAAACTAAACAACTATTGTATGGCTGTTAATATTACAAGAAGAAATGGGTCTGCACAGCTATGTAATCACTGCAAAATAAATTCCAAGAATGGGTCATTTTTATATATTGAAGTCATTTTTTTAAGTAATAAATCATAAAGCAATACAACTTTAGTAAAAACCCACAACACATTTGAGGATATAATCAAAAAGAACTAAAGCAGCACTTACTTTTTAAGTGCAGTATATATTTTGTCAAAAGAAAATTAAAGTTTTCATGAAATTTTGTAAATGGTTGGTTGGTTTTAATGGTTATTAAAGATGACAATCAAAAAGCCCTTCATTACTGTCAGGTGTGGTATTGCCTTCCTAAAATATAAATATAACATTCTTCTCATCCTCTTGACCATATAAAGCAAGCTCAAATACAGTCAATGAAATATAACACTGTTTAGGGCATACCAAAAATATATCACCTGCACTCCACTCTTAACTCCTCTTGCCATATCTATTTCACCACTCTTTCAGGAGTAGTGAAAAGTTTCAAAGAAGGTTGGTTCCCATGTGGAGACATTTGTATGCAGTCATTTTGTTGATAACTGATAAATACAGAAACAGGGGCTAATAGAGGAGTAGACTGGCACCCAGGTTGTCTGTGTACAGGAGGGGCAAATCGTGAGCAGAGCAGTGGATTTGGGAATGGCTCTCTAAAGTATGACACTGTAGTGCTCATACGTGCAAGAAACTGAAAACGTTTTTTTTATGGGATGAATTTGTTCTGAGTTTGGGAAGAAGAGTAAACAGATTCTGATATTCAGTACAGCAGTTAATTTGAATCTAGCACACAAACTTCTGCCTGTGCTAAACTTTCGAATTAGTTTACTCTCTCCTGTTGCTGGGAATGTACTGTATGAAAAATTGCAGAACACATGTCTTTGCAAGCAGCATCCAGCGGCTTTAGTCACATTACAGCAGGACAAGAATAGGGGGTAGGAGCAGCTGTCAATGTCAGGGGGAGAAAGCTCCCGCTATTCCTGAGAGTGTCTTAAGTTGAAAATTATGGAGATGTTTTTAGAAAAATGGAAAATGAATCACCAGGATAGTGGGGGTTGAGCAAGCACTCATATGCTGATGAGCATGCTCCACAAAGCTGTGCTTATAGATTTTTTTTTCTTTAAGAATACTTAAGAGCCCTTTCACACTGGAGCTCTTTGCAGGTGCTATTTAGCTAAAAGTAGCGTCTCTAAAGCACCTCTCCATTTAACTCAGTGTGTCCTTTCACACTGGGGCGGCGCGGGGTGGCGCGTTTGCAGGAGATGAAACAAACTCCTGCAAGCAGCATCTTTGGGGCGGTGTATACACCTCTCCTCCACCGCCCCTGCCATTGGAATGAATGGGCAGCGCTTCCGAACCAGCTGTACACCACTCCGGAAATGCCAAGCACCGATCACCGGCACTTTTAACCCTTTTTTAACCCATTCTTAGGGGTTAAAAGTGCCCCGCTGCCACTCGAATAGTGGCGCCACATCGGCTATTACAGTGGTAAAGCGCCACTAAACTAGCGGCATTTTACCGCTGACGCTTGGGCGGCCCCGGTGTGAAAGGGGTCTGAGAGTGCAGCCAAGAGCGCATAGAATGTATTAAGATAAAAAAACCTTCTGCCTTTACAATCGCTTTAATACATCCCAGATACCATCCCTACACTAGAAAAAAACTGTTTTAACAGATCAAGTTAAATAAACAATACTTAGAGTGTTTTTAAACCTCAAACTTCTAATTGGGCCCCATCATAAAATGTCATCTCACAAGACCTCTAGCACCCCAGTCAACAAAAGGTGAGTGTGACAATAAAGATAAAAAAGTGAAGACTTGGATGTTGTACTGAAAATTTGCAAGTCAGATTTAAGGTGGTTCTTAAGCCAAAAGTTTTTTTACATTAATGCATTACCTGCATTAACCTCCTGCCAACTGCTCACAGTAAATATACTGTGAGCGGGCGGTAGTTGCAGGCGTGGCAAGGTACATGAATGTTGCCAGCTTGCGTCCAGGTTTGGGGCACACATGCACACATTCCCTGGCAACCTGTCCTGTGATTGGACACAGCATGAGTTTGGCATGAGATTTCAGCCAATTATTTTGGCTGAAACTGCTGATCGGCTGTGTCCAATAACATTGTTCTGTATTTACAAACACACAGAACTCTGTGTACACAGCGGTCTGGCTTTTTTCTCCATGAAAAGTAGGGGGAATAAACAGTCAGATTAGTAAGTAAAAGCAGCGCACAATTCACACATTACCCTTGTTAGGCAAACAGTTAACCCATTGATTGCCCCTGGATGTAGACCCCTTCCCAGTCAGTGTCATTAGTACAGTGTCAGTGTACAGTATTATCACTGATCACTGTATTATAGCGGAGTTCCACCCACATTTTTCACTCCTCACCATGAAGCACTAATGTGCATCCTTAGAATGAATTGTCATTCTTTTTTCTGTTAACTGACCTGATTTATGCCTATATCTAATTACACTTCCTCCTTTAGGGGCCACGGCACCGTATGTCATTTTCGGTTTTGCATTGGCTCCTGGGTGATCTTGGTCTGCTTGGCATGGCACTATTCTCGTTTTGCATTGGCATCTATGGAAAATGTAGGTCAGCTTGGCATGAATGTGCAATGCCAAGCTAACCGTACTGCACATGTGTGAGATTGGCAGGTGAATGCTGGGTAGCCAACATGCACGGAATCCAGGAAGAAGTACACTGTGGCTTCAGATGCCCACACTGTAGATGGCCGTGATGTGCAGGAACTTCACAAAGTAAGAAAACAATACTGCACAAATAGAATACTGGGCATAGTTTACAGCATACCTTTGTTACAGTGCATGAGGCATGAGTATTCTAGGAGTATTTTTATCTTAAGCTTTAATGTAACTTGTGATGTCAGTGTCAGTTAGTGACCCTCCAAGCCAGTATCTGTTAGTGCCAGATTGCCAGTCACCCTATCACAGTCACACTATAAGTCGCCGATCACTGCCATTACAGTATAGGGTCTATAGCTGCGTAAATTTCAGTGTATATATATATATATATATATATATATACAGTATCTAACAAAAGTGAGTATACCCCTCACATTATTATTGTAAATATTTTATTATATATATTCATGTGACAACACTGAAGAAATGACACTTTGCTTCAATGTAAAGTAGTGAGTGTACAGCTTGTATAACAGTGTAAATTTGCTGTCCCGTCAAAATAACTCAACACGCAGCCGTTAATGTCTAAACCGCTGGCAACAAAAGTGAGTACACCGCTTAGTAAAAATGTCCAAATTGGGCCCAAAGTGTCAATATTTTGTGTGGCCACCATTATTTTCCAGTACTGCCTTAATCCTCTTGGGCATCGAGTTCACCAGAGCATCACAGCTTGCCACTGGAGTCCTCTTCCATTCCTCTAGGATGACATCATGGAGCAGTTGGAGACCTTCTGCTTGAGGATGCCCCACAGATGCTCAATAGGGTTTAAGTCTGGAGACATACTTGGCCAGTCCACCTTTACCCTCAGCTTCTTTAGCAAGGCAGTGATCATCTTGGAGGTGTGTTTGGGGTCGTTATCATGTTGAAATTATGCTCTGTGGCTCAGTCTCCGAAAGGAGGTGATCATTTTCTGCTTCAATATGTCCCAGTGCCAAAGTGCTGGCAGCACTCCTGCAGCCCCAGACCATAACACTCCCATCACCATGCTTGACTGTAGGCAAGACACACTTGTCTTTGTACTCCTCACCTGGTTGCCGCCCCACACGTTTGACACCATTGGAACCAAATAAGTTTAGCTTGGTCTCATCAGACCACAGGACATGGTTCCAGTAATCATGTCCTTAGTCTGATTGTCTTCAGCAAATGGTTTGTGGGCTTAGTGTGCAACATCTTTAGAAGAGGCTTCCTAATGGGATGACAGCCATGCAGACCAATTTGATGCAGTGTGCGGCGTATAGTCTCAGCACTGAAAGGCTGACCCCCCTCCCCTTCAACATCTGTAGCAATGCTGGCAGCACTCATACATCTATTTCCCAAAGACATCCTCTGGATATGATGCTGAGCACGTGCACTCAACTTCTTTGGTCGACCATGGAGAGGCCTGTTCTGAGTGGAACCTGTCCTGTTAAACCCCTGTATGGTCTTGGCCACCGTGCTACAACTCAGTTTCAGGGTCTTGGCAATCTTCTTACAGCCTAGGCCATCTTTATGTAGAGCAACAATTATTTTTTTCAGATCCTCAGAGAGTTCTTTGCCATGAGGTACCATGTTGAACTTCCAGTGACTAGTATGAGAGAGTGAGATCGATAACACCAAATTTAACACGATAAATGATATGGTGCAGCACTCAAATAATGATTGCAAATCTTGGATTGTCAGTTCTGGGTGAATAGAACTCCTAAGCCATGTTTTACAAAGTAATCCAATATCGGCAACCGCTATTACTGTCCCTTACCGACTGGAGATGACCCCTGTCACAGAGGTCAAAAAGGTCTTCTCAACTCCCAAACAGGCAACCGGGTACAAGCAATCTTCCAAATGGTCAAACGTTACTGGAACTCCGGGCATTGATCATAAAAAAAACTTACACACCTGCTCTCCATTCACACCCCAGCCCTTGTAACACTCACAAGTCACATGGCAGTGGGGAGGGAAAATGGCTGATTGGGCCCAATTTGGACATTTCACTTAGGGGTGTACTCACTTTTGTTGCCAGTGGTTTAGACATTGATGGCTGTGTTGAGATATTTTGAGGGGACAGCAAATTTACACTGTTATACAAGCTGTACACTCACTACTTTACATTGTAGCAAAGTGTTGTCACATGAAAAAATATAATAAAATATTTACAAAAATGTGAAGAGTGTACTCACTTTTGTGAGATACTGTACTTTTCCTGTTTAATCACCTTTAGTTTGATTAGCTATTTCTGTATACTGTATATTTCTTGCACCATTTTCTTTTCTTTTTCATTAAACTATATTTAAAAATCGTTAATCTGATTCTCTAAATGCTCTAAATAAGAACTCAGAGAATCCTACTGGCACTTGGATTATTGTCCTGCAAGCTGAAAATCCCTGTGCATTGTGTGGATGAGACTGCTATCATCCCAGCGGATATATGCAGTACTGGCTTCTCCGTACTAAATCGGTAGAGAGCAAATATACTGTATATCTCCAATCTTCATGTTTTTTATATTGTTTTCTATTAACTAGGCACAGAGAAACCAGTTCTACTGACACGTTATTTTGCTGATCTCCAGATGAAACAGTTGAGTGAATATATGACCTTTAATGGTCTGATGAAGTTTCCGTATATGAAGAACCACTCTTGTAGACAATACTAACCTCTTCACTGCCTCTCCATTACTATATCAAAGTCAATTTACCGCAGTAAAAAAAAAAAACACTCAAGTATTTTGCATTAGTCTTTTTAACCATTTGCCAACCAGCCACCATTGTTTGACGGCGGCAGGTCGGCTCTCCCATGCAAATTGGCATAGCTGTACGGCATTCGCCCCTGCAGGTAGGGGGCCATCGTGCCCACGGTGAACGGATTAGTTAAAGAACCAATCAATCCACAGGTCCAGGCTAATGATTTCTGGCCTGGAACTGCTGATCGGTTCTGGCAAATGAAATGCCTCCTCTGCCTGTGAAATGTAAACACAGGCAGAGGAAGTGATGGCATCACCCCTAGTGGAGCCATTTTCCAGAAAGCGAGGGGAAGACATCTCAGTGAGTACACCAAGCACCACACTGACACCAATACACGTAGGCACACAATTAAGCCCTTGATCACCCCCCTGATCGCCCCCCAGTTAATCCTTTATCTCCCTGTCACTGCGTCACCAATTGCAGTTTTCAGATTTTTCACTGATCACTGTATTGGTGTCACTTGTGATACTAAACAGCGTTAGGGTAGTTAGTGGTAGGCTCAGGTAGGTTTAGGGTACCCCCATTAACCCCCCTAATAAAGTTTTAACCCCTTGATCACCCCCCAGTTAACCCTTCCACCCCCTGTCACCAGTGTCACTAATATAGTGTACAGATCTGTTTTCTGATCACCATATTAACGGTAACGCTAGTTAGCCAGTGTCACCGTTAGTCTTTTATAGCATCAGGGTACCCCCATATATTAACTTATAAATGTTTTACCCTCTGATTGCCCCCTGATCACCACCCCAGTTACCCCTTGCACACTCTGTCACACTGTCACTAGTATAGTATACAGATATTATTTTCTGATCACCGTATTGTCACGGGGGACATCAATTTTAGCATCAGGGTACCCACCGTATATATTACCTAATAAAGGTTTAACCCCCTGATCACCCAGCGGGTGACATCAGTTAGGTTTTAGCATCAGTTAGGGTCAGCGTAAATCTCAAGTAGGGTCAGATTAGTGCAGGTACTCTAACAACGCACACACTAGATAGCTCAGTTACTAGTATAGTGTCTGAATGGATCAATATATTTGATCTGATCAGAACTACATTAGCGTCCCCAGTAGTTTATTGTTCCCATAAACGCGGCGTTAGCAGGATCAGCCCAGATACCTGCTAGCACCTATGTTTAGCCCGCTGAAAGACCCACTGTGTCCTCGTTATGTCAATGCATCATCAGGACATAATGACGCCAGCTGGGCACGATATTTAAAGCAACAGGAAGTCCCTGACATAGCTCGTTATCCAGGTGTGTCTTGATAATGCCATCTAGCGGCCATTTGTAAAACCTACAGGACTATTAGGACACCACAATAAACAATTAGCTGTATGGCCATTCACAATCTTTTTATGCTTCATAAATAAAACAGATTACTGAGGTTTTACTATACACATTTCTCTATTTTCAAGGCATTTGTGTTAGTATCTGTGCAGCAGTGCATCTTAGGTCCCTAATTTTAAAGAAGACCCCTACTGCACAGATCTATTGAGGGTCAAAGCTCCAGGAACACCTTGAGACTCATTTCATTATTCAACCCCCTAGGCACCATAAATCCCAGGTGAAAAATCCAGGCTTTTTCTTTTCTCAACAGGATTGTATCAAAGTCCCCTCTGTGGCCAGAAAGTTTAAGGGCATAAAAACCCTTGATCTTTAGGCCATTTGACTTTTTCCATTGTGGAATTCGGTAAAATGTAGGCCAATGGGGATTTCCTCCTTCAGATTAATGCTTTTGATGTGTTCGCTGATCCTAACACGCAACTGTTTGGTCTTTCCCACATATATTTTTTTGTGGGGACACTGTAGGATATTCAGAACCCTGCTAGCACAGTTAATAAACTGTTTGATGTTATATTGATGTATGCCTCCTGAATAAGAGAACACATCCAGCTTACAAAACACAGCACATATAACTGCAGCATTAGCAGAGTCACGCCTGATCCCTGAGAGGAAGTCTGGTATAACCGGATGAAACGTGTCAGCGGACATAACTGTCATCACAGCTCTCCCGGGCTTGTTCCCCAGGTCCACATATGGACCACTTGAAGTGACTTTTCTGACTTCCTAGCTGGGAGTTTGCACTTTCTCAGCCAGTGGCTGAGCAGACCAGCATTGCACAGTGGGTTGGTTTATTTCAGCTGGCTGTGGCATTACATGTGCAGTGGACACCACCAGGATTTCCTCTACCAACGTTTCCTGGGGACAACCAGTTGTGGTCCACATATCTGTATCCTATAGAGGTGACGGTGTCACTCTCCAATGAAGATCGGCTTTGCAGTCAGCTGATTGGGAGCCATAGTCATCTGGGAGGAAGCACGGCAGCGTCTGGAAGAGCGTTCTACTCAGCTTTACATGCCGACACCGCGATTCATCATAACCCAGAGACCGGCTCCAGCCATTCACGGCTTCACAAAAGGATTTTGCTGACTCTAAAAAGCCCGACTGGTGGATTCCAGTAAGTACATAGTTACTGCCTTCTCCTGTCTATGGAGTGACACTCTGGGAAAAATTGTGACTGTATATACCAAATATGCGGTTAATGACTGATTTTTCATCCCGCTGTCACACATATTGACCTCTCTTACCATCCTGGTGTCTTGACAAACCACACTGTCTCTGCCAGCCTGCCTGCTTGTTATATTGCACAAGCGACCTATTCCGTTGCAGTTTTCTCTTACATTTCCTCAAAGGACTTTTACTTATTAGGTGTCTGGAGACATATACCATTTTTCACAACAGTATATTTGAGTGCTGCTACTAATATGTAAGCCACCTATTGACCTTACGCGTCAAATATCCAGCTGGAGTGTGTCCCTTTGGGTCCTAGGTCATTTATTGACACTCTTGAGGTGCAGTTTTTTAAATATAGCCCCTCATGTGGGGCGATCTATTTTACAATAGACTATATCCATTTGCCTCAAAGCTCTATTTTCTATGAGGTCCATGTAGCTACGGGCAATTTAGTCTACACATCAATTCATTATCTACCAGTAAGGGTATCCCTACCATTATCCAACATCTATGTAGTATAAGACTATATTGTGTAGTAGTCTGCATTTAGGGGGGTTGACCTTGTCCTTTTTACTGTATGTCTTGTGTGTTTAAGACAATGTTGTCTATATTTTAATTGGGTCTGGTATTGGTTCATCTATTTTTACAAAAATCAATAAAGTTTATCATGTTTTAACCGAATACCCCCCTGATGGTCACTTATTGAGGGTCTGGTCTATGACCTACCCCTCTTCCTTTTTTTGCCACGTCTGATCCCTGCGAACGCTAACAGTTTATTTTTTGGTAGCGATTGAAGCAGGCTCAGACAACCAGGTGCCCTTTTGACTGCCCTTTCAACTCACACTAGTTGTACCTGTAAATTTAGAGGCCAAAATGTCCAAACAGAGGTACAATAGTGAAGCGGCCTAGACGTTGCTGAGCATGACAGATGAGAGCGATGGGGAAGCCTCACTGTCAGAATCACGCTCAGTATACAAACCCGTAGAGAGCAGTGGCACCTTGACAGATAGCTCTGATGATGGAGTAGTGTTCCCTCCTAAGGTCAGGAATAGCCGACCCTATTCTTCTGTTGCTTAGGTGCAACAACCGCAGGGTTCTCATATGGAGCAAAGAGCCAGTTCTAGTGCTGCTCATCCTTCTGGTGACTGGCAAGCACCGGCGGCCTAGTACGCACTGGTTGTAGACAAACCAGCACTGCAGTAACACATGGCTATGTGGTGAGCCCCATAAGTGCAGTTCAAGCTGGTGCGGTGGCTAACACAAGTAGTGTCCTGCAGCAAGAAAACAGGCCCATAGAGCCCATAGTGCCCTTCACGCTGCATTTGTCAACCCTGATTGGCAGCCCACCACTTATTCGCTGTGTTTCAAGGAAGATCTCTATAGATCTATTGGGGACTAAATCAATTTGTATGCTGGTCAATTTATCGCCGCTAATCCCCATTTGACCCTTGCCAGAGAATGGAAACCTATTACTGTTTCCGAATTTAAGACTAGAGTTGAGCGAACCCGGACTGTAAAGTTCGGGTCCGTACCGAACTTTGGGGTGTCCGGGACCCGGACCCGGACTTTTCAAAAAAAGTCCGGGTTCAGGTCCGGGGTTCTGGTAATTTTAATGAAAAATCTTAAAAATGTTGTAAAAAAGCCCAGGAAGGTCCTAGAGGTCTGCAAAAGGATGGAAAATGTGGGTAAGGGTGGGACAATAATTTTAATGGTCTTGGGGCCTGGACTTGGGCCTGAAAAAAACTTTTCAGGCCCAGGCCCAGGGCCTGTGGGGTTTCAAGCCATGCCTGGGCTTGAAATGTCAGGCCCAAGCGAGTTGAGATCAGAATTTAAGCCTTTGTCATTATCCAAAGGTAAGAGACCGTTCCCAGTTTACCCCTAATCGCCGCTATTTAACTGGTCGTATGTTTAACTAAATCAGGGGTTATCTAGATATCTCTAGAAGGAACTTTGTGTCGCTTATTCACCACCCGACGGTTAGTCCCAACTGTTTACGTCGCACTTCCCGTGATACCCGAGATACCCGG
>BLSH010064705.1:575004-588332 GCA_018402905.1 Glandirana rugosa
GAACCATAGAGAAAGGTAATGACCTTCTGGCTGTTGTGCCCTGCATGCGTGGGGTCTTAAGTAGCTCCTAGGAAATGGTGGGTTATGTTGGAGATCTGCTGTTGTTAGTAATTCTACTGGGTTGGGCAGTTTGTAAAGAGCTCCTGGTGGGGCTAGTGCCAACCCTCGTTTTCTAGATTAGTATGAGTCTCCCCTATGACAAAAGGCCTGCAATGGGAGTCTATTTGGGAGCGTGGCAGAGAGTCAGTTGTCCTTTCAGGGCTATGGCTGTGATGAGGCTTATAGAGAGGAGAGCTACTGTCTATGGACAGTTCGGTGGCCGGGTTGGTGTGGAAAACAATGCCTGGAAGGCTTCAGGCCTCGTTAGCGGCCATCTTGGTCCACCCTTGCTGGGGAAACTATCTCTAAAATGGCTATAGATCGCCTTGTCCACGGCCTCCCCTTACCCTGTGGGTGTTCAGCTGGGTGTTCTGTGCTGTTTATCCGAGCCAGGGGTCTTGTAGCTGCGCTGAGAGAGCCGCGCCTCGTATCAGACTGCGGCCGCGGCCATGTTGATGCACCCGGATCGGGGCCGCACTGGTGCCTCTGTGCCCGCGGTGACCTTTGTGGGCTCCCTCGTTCCGTCCTGCTGTGCCCGGTGCTCGCGGGGATATTCCCCTGTCAGAGGGGAGCCCTCCTGGACATGCAGCCGCCGTGTAGGACGCTCGGGGCCGGGGTGAGCGCGGAGCTCCGGGATCAGCCGTCCATGTCGGAGCTCCCGCGCATGCGCACTTCGTCCATGGAATATTTTATATTTTGCCACAAGTTTGGGAAAAATTTAATTTTTTTCTTTTGCCCAAAGTTGTCACTAAATAATATATTGCTCAAACATGCCATGTGTATATGTGGAATTACACCCCAAAATACATTTTGCTGCTTCTCCTGAGTATGGGGATACCACTCAGGAGCCTATCCAAGTACAGGACCACAAAAAGCAATCCCATCAAGATTTCTAAGGGCGTAAAATGGTGATTTCACTTCTTTACTACCTATCACAGTTTCGGAAGCCCTGAAATGTCAAGATAGCACAACACCCCCCCCCCCCAAATGACCCCATTTTGGAAAGTGGACATCCAAAGCTATTTCCTGAGAGGCATGTTGAGTCCATGGAATATTTTATATTTTGTCATAAGTTTGGGGAATATTTACATTTTTTTTTTTTGCACAAAGTTATCACTAGCTGATATCTTGCTTGAACATGCCATGGGTTTATAAGAAATTACACCCCAAAATACATTCTGCTGCTTCTCTTGAGTACAGGGATACCACATGTGTCAGACTTTTTGTGAGCCTAGCTGCATACAGGAACTAAAAAAAAACAATCACCGCCTTCAATCTTTCTAAAGGTGTAAAAAGGTGATTTTACTCCTCACTACCTATCACAGTTTTTGGAGGCTCTGAAATGTCATTATATAGCACAACCCCCCCCCCCAAATGACCCCATTGTGGAATGTAGACACCCCAAGATATTTGCTAAGAGGCATTGTGAGTATTTTGCAGCATTTGTTTTGAAAAAAAGGAAGAAAGAAAAGGAAAATGTATTTATTTTTTCAATTTTTAAATCTTTGTGACAAAAAGTGAGATCTGCAAAATACTCAACATGCCTCTAAGCAAATACCTTGGGGTGTCTCCTTTCCAAAATTGGGTCATTTTGGGGGGTTGTGTTATCTGGGCATTTCATGGCCTCCGAAACTGTGATAGGTAGTAAGGAGTGAAATCAAAAATTTACACCCTTAGAAAGCCTGAAGGCGGTGCTTGGTTTTCAGGTTCCTTTACGTGGCTAGACTGCCGAAAAGTCTCACATATGTGGTATCCCTGTACTCAGGAGAAGCAGCAGAATGTATTTTGAGGATTAATCTCACATATACCCATGTCATGTTTGAGCAATATATCATTTAGTGACAACTTTGTGAAGAAAAAAAATTTTTAATATTCCCGAAACATGTGGCAAAATATAAAATATTCCATGGACTCAACATGCCTCTCTGCAAATAGATTGGGGTGTAATCTGGTCATTTCCTGGCCTCCTAAACTGTGATAGGTAGTGAGGAAGTGAAATCAAAAATGTACGCCCTTAGAGAGCCTGAAGGTGTTTTTTGGTTTTTGGGGTCCTGTACGCAACTAGGCTCCCAAAAATTCTCACACATGTGGTATCCCTGTACTCAGGAGAAGCAGCAGGATATATTGTGGGGTGTAATTCCACATATACTCATGGCATTGTGTAAATTTATTTTGTTTTTGTTATTTTTCAATCACTTATGGCAAAAAAGAAATATTCAATGGGCTCAACATGCTCAGAAAATTCCTTGGGGTGTCTACTTTCCAAAATGGGGTCATTTGTGGGGAGGTAGTTTGTACTGCCCTTCCATTATAGCACCTCAGGAAATGAAATAGGCAGTCATAAGTTTGTAGACGCTATAACTTTTGATATAAACCAGTAACTATACGCTTATTGAGGTTTTTTATACTTGAGACATGTAAGCTGAATGCATTTTGGCCTAAATGTATGAATAAAATTGAGTTTATTGTTTTTTTTTATAACAAGAATGAGAAAATATCATTTTTTTGCAAAATTTTCGGCCTTCTTTCGTTTATATCGTAAAAAATAAAGCTCTATTTGTGGGGGAAAAAAGGACACAAATTTTGTTTGGATACAGCATTGCATGACCGCGCAATTACCAGTTAAAGCAACGCAGTGCCAAATTGTAAAAAATTCTCTGGTCATCAAGGGGGTAAATCCTTCTGGGGCTGAAGTGGTTAAACATGCTCGTATGAGTGTTACAATAGCAGAATGCACAGTAAGAGCCTATGTAGATAGATGTTGTTTTCCTGAATTTAACATTTGAAAAGTATAACAAGCATAGGTCAAAAGATTACAATTTATGACATTTCTGAGACTTGTTGTTTTTACATTGTATTTCTGTGGATGCAATAGGACTTATTGAGATGAGTTTACATTGTAGACAAAAGATGTCAAACACACCCTTGTGTATTGTACTACAGGGTATGCATTTGAGCAGTGCCTCAGTTGACAAAGACACCCATCTACATTAAACACTGAAGGCAACTAGGGGCTCTGGTATGTTCTCAGCAGTCTCATGGTAAAAAAATATACTATGACAATATACAAGCAAGAGTAACATAGGCTGGTAACAAAAGAGCAACTCTATTGGGGGGATTAACAAATTGGCATTTATAACAATATGCAAACAAACAGATAATTGTGACACTATATGGAAAAAAGCCCTTTATTACCCCAGAAAAAAACCCTTCCCAGGGAAAAGACACCCTCCTTCAACAAATTCCCCTTTTCCAGCACAGCTCCCCTTTCCTTTTCCAACAAATTATTATTATTATTATTATACAGGATTTATATAGCCTCAACAGTTTACGCAGCGCTTTACAACTTGAGGGTAGACAGTGCAAATACAATACACTTTAATACAGTAGGAATCAGAGGGCCCTGCTCGTTAGAGCTTACAATCTAAGAGGGAAGGTCAAGAGATACAAGAGGTAATAACTATCGGGGATGTGCTGATGGAGAATATACATGTACAGTTGTAGGGTGGGGGCCAGGTAGGCTTCTGTGAAAAGATGAGTTTTCAGGGATTGTCTGAAAGTGGACAAAGTAGGAGATAGTTGGACAGATTGGGGAAGAGCATTCCAGAGGATGGTAGAGGCTCTGGAGAAGTCCTGGAGGTGAGCATGGGATGAGGTGACAAGGGAGCTAGAGAGCAGGAGGTCATGGGAGGAGTGAAGAGAACAATGTGGTTGGTATTTTGAGACCAGGTTAGTTATGTAGCTAGGGGCAAGGTTGTGGATGACTTTATTGTTAGTATCTTGAATTTAATTTGTTGGTTGAGTTGCAGCCAATGGAGGGATTGGCAGAGGGGTGTAGCAGACGCCAAGCGGCTTGTAAGATGTCAGCTGCCTGGCAGCAGGATTCATGATGGACTGAAGGGGGATAGCCTATTTAGAGGTAAGCCAGTGAGGAGGGAGTTGCAGTAGTTGAGGTGAGAGATGACCAGGGAGTGGAGCATAAGCTTTGTGGTGACATTGGTTAGGAAGGGGCCCCCTTTTCCCAGCAAGCCCCCTCATTCCATTAAAGCACATACCACACCCAGGGATGTAAGGGAAGTTCTCCTAAGCTTCCCCTCGACTGTGTCATGTGACATAATAGAACTAAGAAGGAGTTTAGGAGACAGAGCTCTGTGCCAACTCACTCAGCTCTTGTCCTTGTCCTGCATCTAGTATTCTGCTGTGTTGTTCCATTCCGATTTTGTTTATCCCTTCCAATCTGCTACCTGGTGTCCCCTGCTATGGCAGAGCCATAAGATAATGTGGCAATGTTTATCTAGTGGGTGGTATGGTCATAAAGCACACCTAACAAAACTGTACCTGAGGTGGACCGCCCTCCCCCTAGGTACACCACTTGTAGCATGTACTATATGTGTCCTAGGACTTTCCTGCCCCTATTTTACATGTATACAAATACACAGTACTGTGCTTCTTGTTTATAAAAACAATTGTATCTTTTCCAGTTATTATAGTACATAGGAATTTAGTACATGAATACCATTCCAGGCATCCCTGTTCTTCAAGTTCAAGCCAGCTAAAGCAATGTTAAACCCAGTCAGTAGAATTGCAAACACATGTGTAGCTCCCTCCTGGGTAGGTGCCAGAAATAGGTACATTTATTTCTGGCTCTCTGTATCCAGTGGAGCTGCAGTTTGGTGTTAGGAAAATTTAGTTTGGCTCACTGTAAACAGCGTGGCTGTGTTGATTATTCTAGTCTGCTCAGTGTTTCATCTGCTGCAGGTTTTATTGCTCTCTTTGCTTTCTGGAGAACTATGGGCTGTTTCGGAACATAGGTGTGGAGCAAGGCAAATGGGCAGCATGAATATTTATGCAGCCCTGACCAATCCCTGGGACGGTGGCCCAAATGGCTGCTGGAAATACATATAAATACTCTGAGACACAGAGCTTTTTCTTTTGAAGGAGATCCCAGCCTAAGGGAGGCTGCTTGCTTACTTAGGATATGCTGCCATGTGACTGCAGGATGCCAATGCCTCAGATGGGCAGCCTGAAAAACTGCTTTGCTGGAAGCTTCAGAAACCTGACAGAGGGATTGTGGTCTGAGGGTCTAGACTGGTGTCACAGGAAGAAGGTGTTGCATAGATGTAGTGACACAAATCAGCACAGGGATAATCAGATAAATGTAGCTACACCAAGAAAACTGGGACTAGACCATGTATATATATCTTTAAATTAGATATATTTACAGTGAACAATAACCACACACCAACAGCAATAAACATGAGAATGTATGAAAATCAAAACGAAATGACAAAATGCTTAACCAGGAACCTAACAAACTAACTATACACATACAAATGTACAAATGAGAAACACATATGGCAGGGGAGACCAGGTAGCCGATGGGAAGGGGTAAACAAAACTGGGATGGAAACAAGGCAGCAGAATGCTGGATGCAGGACAAGGGCAAGAGCAAGACTGAGAGAAAATATCTACAGAGTCAGGAAGAAACATGACAAACAGGGTACAAGCAGGAGCAGCCAAAACACTGAAAGAAAGAGCAGTAACAAAGGTGGAACTTAAGTACCCTCCCAGCAGGTGTGGCCAGGTGGAGCTGATTGCTGGATCAGGCTGGGAGACACCTGCTGGCAGACACTAGGGCCTCATACACACGGACGTTTTTTGACGCCGGCGTTCTCTGGCGTTTTTTGCAGCTCTCCATGTTAGTCAATGGCCCCATAAAAACGCCGACATTTTTGAGCTGTAGATGGCGTCGGCGTTAGTGAGCTGAAACTAGAACCCGCGGCCAATGCGTTCTGAGGCTGTAACGTTTTGTCATTTTTTGACGCCGACACCACAAAACGCCAACTAACGCCAACAAACACCAACTAATATTGTACCGGCGTTAACCGGCGTTTTTTGACGCCGATGTTTTTAGGTTGAAAAATAGCAGAGGGATGATTTTTTAAAAAAAACGCCTATTGATGCCGACGCTCACTAACGCCGATGCATAATGCCGAAAAACGCCGTTTTTTTTTCCTTGACATCGGGCCCGACATTTTGTTTATTTTTTAAGAAATGTCCATGTGTATGAGGCCTTAAACTGCAACTTTCCACCCAGAGCACCACAGTGCCACCAGCAGGTGAACTTGGTCCTAACCTGCAGACAGTCGGGTGTGTGGAGAAAAAAAAGGGACATCGGCTGGTGTCCTGAAGAGTTCAGTCCATTTGGCTCTTTGTGAAGGGACTCAAATTGCTCAAAAGAGGTTGTTTTTGTGCCTTTATCTAAGGTTACAAAGCCAAGTTCACTAGCCACTATTACAAGGGCTTACAGTTCTACAGCAGGAAGTCTATTGTCCTTGCTTTGTGCAAAGTTCTTTTTGGAGTATTGAACTCAATTCCCTAACCCTATCCAAGTTACCCAACAATAAAAACACTAAAAAAGAATACCCCTGGATTGTTTGTTTATTGAGCCAAAGAGTGGCTGTGACTGTGTGCCTGGTTGCAGGACAACTGTTGGGAAAAGAAACCGTGGCCAACTCTGTAGCAGCTCCTACAGGGTAGCACTACACAAGCAAAACATGCCATCTAAATGAAATGCAGGTAACTTCAACAGCAAAATATCAATGAATAAGTTTAACATTCTAAAATAATCAAAAGATTGTATATGTTTTACAACACAGCTACTGGCAAAATATATAGTATATAATAGAACCATAGATCATAACATAACTATGAAATGAGAAGAGGGGTATTCACATAAATAAATACAAATCAAATGAATTCCCTCCGGTTTCAGGCATAACAGCTTATTTATCCACCACGCTTTCTTTTTTTTCTTTTGAGGATGATATCTCTTCTTAGTCTTATCTCCTCTCTTTTACTTCATGGAACATTGTCCAAAACAATATATCTTAAATCCATTTCTGAATTAACATGTTCAGCAAGCTTTTTGAATATGAGTAGTAGTGTCACTTAGCACTTGCAGATCGTGTGTACATACTGAAAAGTGTGATCTTTGATTTTCTGTCTGGTCTCACCCACATAAATCAATTTGCATGGGAAAATTAGGGTATATACCACAAATGTCATTGACCAGTTGATCATTAAAATGCACTGTGCAAAGGAACCAAATACCCAATAATGTGTGTACAAGTGGCACTGGCGAGCTCTAGAGCATGGTCCCACTGGAAAACCTGTAAGGCTGCAAACTGTAATTCTGGGATGTCTAAGTAAGCCTGTGACAGTGCTCTTTGATGATGATATTGACCCTTTAGCTTTTTGCTGTTTTGCCAGTAGCTTTGTTACGTCAGTGAAAACATACAGTATCATTTTTGTTCTTTTAGAATGTTTCATTTATTCATTGATGTTTTTTATGTGGAAGGGTACTCACATGCATTGTATTCATTATTAATGACATGTTTCCCCTTGCAGGTGCATTTCTACTTAGTGGGTTTCACATTACTTTGCTCACACCTGATAACAGGTTGGGACACCAAAAACTGTTTTCATGCACTACGTTCCTATGTACTATGATAACTGGAATAAACTGTGTAATTTTGAATAACCAAAAGTGCAGTGCTGTTTGTTGTATTACAACATACTGAATACATACATTGAATGACAGAGTGGAGACCATGAATGACGTGCAGCTTGTGTAACAGTGATTGACATCATGTGCACACTTGGTCTGTATATATATATATATATATATATATATATATATATATATATATAGTCCTTTCGGTGACCATTAATTTACTGGTATCTAACATTTCAAACAGCTGATGCTTATGTTCTTTAAATTAATCCCGTTAAAAAAGTCCTTCCAGTATCGCTGTATTTACTGCTTTTTAAGTACAGCCGGAACACCCAAGATCTTAAAATATAAGTTTAGCCAGCTCTCATGACATCAACATTGCAATTTGTAAATAATATTTGCAGTGTGATGGATGGTGGAGATGGCAGAAAAGACAGCCTAAGGCCTTTATTAAGATTCGAAATAGAGAGGGAAGTAGATGCATTTCTCCCCCATACTTGGGAAAACTGGTTTGAGCCGATTGAAAATCAATAGATTGTTTCACTGAACTGACACATAGATGGTTTCTAAGCAGAGTACTCTGACGACATCATCTCAGAAGATGGAAATATCAGGAAAGCTAAACTTAATTTGAGCAGCACAATGCTTTTATGGTGACACTGACGCTTTTCAGAGAGATGTGCTCTCGATATCAAAGCAGCCAAGACATTTCATGATACAACAATATTTTAATGTAATTTAACCTTCCAGAGAGGGTAATGGATGGCAGGATGATCAGTTACATTCCCTAAGAGGCATATGCCTATTACAGGATAAAGAGCCTTCATTTTAAAAGATGAATGAATCTGGCTCTAGGCTACAACTGCCAGGGATGAACAGAACAGGACATGGTACTAAATTTGAAAATGAAAAATAACTATCCCAATAAATACCCAGAAAACAAAGAAAGGCATAGGAAACATACCTATTTCTTCAATTAAAATGACAGAACGTGAAGAGAGAAGAGTACAGTAGTCACAAAATAGCTCTTGAACTGACGGGATATAAAAATCACTTGCAGTTTGCCAAGAATAGCAAGCTTTCATTTAGAAACTTCATTAAACTTGATGTATAAAATCGTTCTAAGGGAAATTGAATGTGCATTGCAAAAGAAAGATAAGGGTAGACAGAGTCCTTTTTCACAGAGTTTAATGTATTATGCTCAGAGATAGTCATCCTTCTTCACTTATATTTTAACTTTGTAATGAACTAAAATTGACCATATTATGAATTCTGCACAATAACGTCTTTCACCAGTTACTTTGTTGCTATCCATAGTCCAAGAAAAGTTCCTGAAGGTAAATTGCATGATTCCGCAGCCATTTGCTTTCTAACAGGATTTAAAAATATATACATTAAATAGTCAACGTTACATTTTATACATTATTTTTTCTGCCTTACTGTTCAGTAATGGAGTTTAATTCTTCATTTTCTATAACATTGGCGTATCTGTTCTGGGCACCTGCAATTATATTATATACACATTATGATAGATCTATTTATAAAATTCTTTAGCAGTAAGAAAGAAAAGAGCTGTTCAATAGCCCCTGTGTGTATAAATCACAGTGAAACTATTTTTGTATTCTTGCCAATTTTTTTCTTATATTTTTTTTAATTGGATGGTGAGTTCAGCACATTACCAGTTGTTCCAGGAAATAATATAGGAACAAATATTTCTAAAATTGTGACATAATACAGAAATAGACAGATCGCAATGTACCCCTTTTTTTTATATTGTTAATATAGTGTAGCCATCAAAACAAAACCTTTTCTACAGTCTTCAATGACAGACATGTGTAGACCTTTGAATAGGTGGAAGAACAAGAACTGCATTGTTACTGAGAAAAAAGAGATGTTTATAATGTTAATAATCAAAATGTATATTTCAGTTTTTGGTAGAAGATGGTGGACTTTTTCTTTTGTTTATATTACGTGGGATGCAAACGGAGAAGTAGTAACCCCTGACAGTGGACTAATTATACTGGACTGAAATATTATGTTTATCCACTTGACCTCCGGAATATTAACTCCCCTTCATGATCAGGCCATTTTTTGCAATACGGCACTGATTTACTTTAACTAACAAATGTGAAGTCATGCAATGCTGTACCCAAAAAAAAGTATGCCCTTTTCTCCCCACAAAGAGAGCTTTCCTTTGCTGGTATTTGATCACCTCTGCGTTTTGTTTTTTTTTTTTTTGCGCTATAAACAAAAAAAGTCTGTCAATTTTGAAAAAAAAACAATATTTTTTACTTTCTGCTATAGAACATATATGATAAAATGTATTTATTGATATATATATATATATATATATATATATATATATATATATGTATAAAAAATCAAATCTCTTCATAAATTTAGGCCAATATGTGTTCTGCTACATATATTTAAAAAAGAAACCCAATAAGCGTATATTGATTGGTTTGCACAAAATTATAGCATCCCCAACTGCGGGATATTTTTACTTATTTATTTTGTTTTCACCAGTAATGGCGGCGATCATCAACTTATAGTGGGAAAGTGTTATTACGGTGGATAAATCAGACACTAACTGACACTTTTTGGGGACCAGTGCCACTAATACAGTGATTAGTGCTAAAAAATATGCACTGTCACTGTACTAATGACATTGGCTGGAAAGGGGTTAACATCAGGGGCAATCAAAGGGTTAAATGTGTTCCTAGCCAGTGCTTGTGTACTGTAGGGGAGGAAGACCCTGAAGTGTCAGATCACATACTACTTACGTGATCTGGCATAGAGCTTGTGCCCTGCTGAAGTATGTGTATGGTGAGCGGTCCGCAAGTGGTTAAATGAACCTTTAATATCATGGGCAGTTGGTGGAAGCCATTGGGGTTGATTTACTAAATGCAAATAGACTGTGCACTTTGCAAAGTGCAGTTGCACTCTGCAAGTACAAGTGCTCCAGAGCTTAATGCTCAGAAGCTCTGCTGACTTGCATCATCCAATCCTGTAAAAGCAAAAAGGTTGTTTTTTGTTTTCCTTGAATGTGATTGGGTTTTCTTTTTAAAGTGAAGTGTTACCTCATTTACTAAGCTCTGGAGCAACTGCACATTGTAAAGTGCACAGTTTCATAGTTGGTAAGGTTGAATAAAGACACAAATTCATCCAGTTTAACCTGTGTAATTGGTGTATGTGTGTTCATTGACAACAAAGCTGGTGATGGCACCCCAAATGTGAAATTGGAGTAGTGTAGCTGCCCCTTTAAACAAGTGAAATAATCACTCCTAGATACAAGTAAACAATAGATAAAGGCGTTGGTACTAGCAATCATCAAACATAGAGTGAACATATAATATGACATATGCCATACATAAAGTGTCTCACAAAAGTGAATACACCCCTCACATTTTTGTAAATATTTTATTATATCTTTTCATGTGACAACACTGAAGAAATTACACTTTACTACAATGTAGTAAACCTTCCATTTGAGGATGCCCCACAGATGCTCAATAGGGTTTAGGTCTGGAGACCTGCTTGGCCAGTCCATCACCTTTACCATCAGCTTCTTTAGCAAGGCAGTGTTCGTCTTAGAGGTGTGTTTGGGGTCGTTATCATGTTAGACTACTACCCTGCAACCCAGTCTCTAAAGAGAGGGGATCATGCTCTGCTTTAGTATGTCACACTACATGTTGGCTTTCATGGTTCACTCAGTGAACTGTAGCTCTCCAGTGCCAGCAACACTCATGCAGCCCCAGACCATGACACTCCCACCATGCTTGACTGTAGGTAAGACACACTTGTCTTTGTACTCCTCACCCGGTTGCCGCCACACACTCTTGACACCATCTGAACCAAATAAGTTTATCTTGGTCTCATCAGACCACAGGACATGGTTCCAGTAATCTATGTCCTTAGTCTGCTTGTCTTCAGGAAAATGTTTGCAGGCTTTCTTGTGCATCATCTTTAGAAGAGGCTTCCTTCTGGGATGACAGCCATGCAGACCAATAGGATGCAGTGTGCCGTGTATGGTCTGAACAGTGACAGGCTGACCCCCCCACCCCTTCAATCTCTGCAGCAATGCTGGCAGCACTCATACGTCTATTTCCCAAAGACAACCCTTGGTTATGATGCTGAGCACGTGCACTCGACTTCTTTGGTCGACCATGGCGAGGCCTGTTCTGAGTGAAACCTGTCCTGTTAAACCGCTGTATGGTCTTGGCCACCGTGCTGCAGCTCAGTTTCAGGGTCTTGGCAATCTTCTTATAGCCTATGCCATCTTTATGTAGAACAGCAATACTTTTTTCAGATCCTCAAAGAGTTCTTTGCCATGAGATACCATGTTGAACTTCCAGTGAAAAATGCTAATTGGGCCCAATTTGGACATTTTCACTTAGGGGTGTACTCACTTTTGTTGCCAGCGGTTTAGACATTAATGGCGGTGTGTTGAGTTATTTTGAGGGGACAGCAAATTTACACTGTTATACAAGCTGTACACACACTACTTTACATTGTAGCAAAGTGTCATTTCTTCAGTGTCGTCAAATGAAAAGATATAATAAAATATTTACAAAAATGTTAGGGGTGTGCTCACTTTTGTGAGATCCTGTAATATACATAAATAATGCAAACTGAAAAGTCCAATGTGACAAACCCAACACCAAATATAAATATTTTAAAACATGGAATAAAGTGCTTCTGAATGGATGTGTCTTCAAAACGCTTCACCACGAGTGCTCATTAGGTAGATGGCAACTCACCCAAAGGTGTTTGACCTCGTTTTAGCAGGTCAAAATACGCTTTTGGAAAAAAAAAACAGATGGATTCCTGGATTTGCACCCCTCCACTCTAAAACTCCCTCCGGATAAGGCCGGAGATGTGGTGACAGACTGCACTAGTGACACAAAGAAGAGCTTTATGGTGTAGTACATTTTATTAAAAGTTGAAAAGCAAACATATGAAAGTTTCACTCACATGTGACTGTGCCTGTCCTGGCACTAGGTGTCTACAGCATTTGCGGATAGGGTACACCAAGCTTGCACTGGCGTGCGATCCACGCCTCGTTCTGGATGATACGCTTGGGTAAGTATCACATACAGGACCCTTATTCCTTCTTCCTAACCAAACCAATTTTCAGCTTTCAGTCCTCTTACATTTTGAATGACAATTACTCAGTCATGCAACACCGTACCTATATGATATTTTTGTCCTTTTTTTCACACAAATAGGGCTTTTTTTTGGTGATATTCAATCACCACTGGATTTTTTATTTATTGTGGAATAAAAATAAATAAATAAATGGAATTTTTGAGCACTGATGTGACATGAATGAGCACAGATGTGGCAGGGATGAGGCATGGATGAGCACTTACTAGGCACGGATGAACACTGATGTGGCATGGATGAGGCACGGATGAGCATTGATGTGGCATAGATGGGCATGGATGAGCACTGATGTGGCACTGATGAGGCATGGATGAGCACTGATGTGGCATGGATGGGCAAGGATGAGCACAGATGAGGCATGGATGAGCCATGGATGAACATAAATGAGACATGAATGAGCATGAATGAGGCATGGATGAGCCTGAATGGGCACAGATCAGTGCTGGGGACACTTCAGATCCAGCCCACAAGTGCTGCTGCACCGGCTCCCTCCTTACGGGTAGATACGGTGTAGTTACGAGTAGGCACGGAGTAGGTACGGTGT
>BLSH010064724.1:0-11012 GCA_018402905.1 Glandirana rugosa
CGGACCCGAACCCGGATTTTTTTTGAAAAGTCCGGGTCCGGGTCCGGGTCCCGGACACCCCAAAGTTCGGTACGGACCCGAACTTTACAGTCCGGGTTCGCTCAACTCTAGTTCTAAAGCCTTAAGCCCCGTACACACAGTCCAAATACCGGCCAAAAATTTTCATACGACATCCTGTCGTCTGATAATCTGACCGTCCTTCGACAGCTAATTTCCATTTATCGTACAACAAAAGCTGGATGAGCCGACTAGAAAATTTTTGTCTGCCAACAAGGCCACTTTCAATTTTTGGCTTGTCTGTACAGAAGTTGGACAAACAATAGTTGAAAGAACAAAAACGCATGTTTGGAACCCAGGAGCGACCCGGAAGTGTTGGATTGTGTAAACCTGCGTTAGTGGGGGCGTGGCCTGGACCGGCATGGTGTGAGGAGCAAGACTCGAGAGCTCTGCTTGAACAAGACCCTTTCTTATTAATCCTGTGGCGATCCTTGTGCTCTTCTGCCTCCATAACTTCCCCCAGACTTGCCTCTAACCAACCTCCTCATGTCTCCACCAAAAACAACAAAAGAGAACACTATTGCCAAGCTGGATAAATTCAAGCTCTAGGAGAAGGAGGCCCAGGGAGAAGATGACGCCTCCACGCCTTCCTCCACCGACCAACCGGGCTCCTTGAAGCTATCTCTGACTGCAAGAGGGCCAGGTTCCAGCTGTTGCTTAGAGGGACAGATTATTGTTAAAAAATCATCGCCTACTCCTATAGGGCCAGGTTACAGCTGTTGCTGTAAGGGACAGATTATTGTTCAAAAATCATGTTCTAGTTCTATAGGTAGAGGTTCCAGCTGTTGCTTAGAGGGACATATTATTGTTCAAAAATCATCGCCTACTCCTATAGGGCCAGGTTCCAGCTGTTGCTGTAAGGGACAGATTATTGTTCAAAAATCATCTCCTAGTTCTATAGGGAGAGGTTCCATCTGTTGCTTAGAGGGACAGATTATTGTTCAAAAATCATTGCCTACTCCTATAGGGAGAGGTTCCAGCTGTTGCTTAGAGGGACAGATTATTGTTCAAAAATCATCGCCTACTCCTATAGGGCCAGGTTCCAGCTGTTGCTGTAAGGGACAGATTATTGTTCAAAAATCATTGCCTACTCCTATAGGGCCAGGTTCCAGCTGTTGCTTAGAGGGACAGATTATTGTTCAAAAATCTTCTCCTAGTTCTAAAGGGAGAGGTTCCAGCTGTTGCTTAGAGGGACAGATTATTGTTCAAAAATCATCGCCTACTCCTATAGGGCCAGGTTCCAGCTGTTGCTTAGAGGGACAGATTATTGTTCAAAAATCATCTCCTAGTTCTAAAGGGAGAGGTTCCAGCTGTTGCTGTAAGTGACCGATTATTGTTCAAAAATCATCTCCTAGTTCTAAAGGGAGAGGTTCCAGCTGCTGCTGTAAGTGACAGATTATTGTTCAAAAATCATCTCCTAGTTCTAAAGGGAGAGGTTCCAGCTGTTGCTGTAAGTGACAGATTATTGTTCCAAAAAAAAAAAGAAGGTATTAATTGGTATTAATAAATACTTAAATAGGGCTGCATAGTACATTTGCGGGCACAATGAGGAGAGCAAATAAGGGATGTGGTCATGGTGCTGCTGGTGATGCTGGTGCTGCTGGTGTTGGTGACCCTGCTGTTGGAAGGAGAGGACGTGGTTGATGTGTGCCAGCTACACGCACAAGGGAAACACCTTCCTCAGGTAGCCAACAGAACCTTCACCGGTATATGGTAGGCCCGAATGCCGCTCAACGATTGGTGAGGCCAGAACAAGTACAGGCGATAGTAGATTGGGCGGCTGACAATGCCTCCAGTTCCTTCACATTGTCTCCCTCCCGGTCCCTTGATGAAAGCTCAGAGTTGGCACCCGAACCCCATGGTCATCTGTCTTTCACCTCAGCCCCTTGTAAATTAGCCAAGCAGTCTGAGCCCCAAGTCATGCAAGAGACTCTTATGCTTTTTGATGACTCTCCTGGTGTGCTTTCCATAGGCCATCCACATACCGCTGCCCAAGAAGTGGAAGACATTGAGTGCACCGATGCCCAACCACTTCTGTTGCAGGATGAGGACATGGAAACACCAGCTAAGCACGTTTCTGATGATGACGAAACACAGGTGCCAACTGCTGCAGCTTTCCTCAGTGTGCAGACTGACAAGGAGGGCAGTGGTGAAGGGTGGGTGGAAGATGATGGTGGAAGATGATGGGGAGGAGGATGATGAGGTCCTAGACCCCACATGGAATGAAGGTCATGCGAGTGACGTGTGCAGTTTGGAGGAAGAGGTGGTGGTCGCACAGAGGCACCAGCACAGCAAAAGAGGAAGCAGGTTGCAAAAGCGGAGTGAGCGTCCCCTAGACAGTATGCCTGCTACTACCCACCGCACCCAGGGACCTAGAACACCAAAGGCAGGTCAAAGGTGTTCCCCCGCGTGGCAGTTCTTCAGACAATGTGCTGACGATAAGACACTAGTGGTTTGCAAGCTGTGCAATGATAGCGTGAGCTGGGGCATAAATGTTCTAAACCTGAGCACAACCTCCATGATCAGGCATCTAAATTCAAGGCACAAGCTGCATTGGAATAATTACCTCAAAATCCAAGAAAGGTCTCGGCCTCCTCCTGCTTCCTCTTCTGCTGCTGCCTCGGCCTCTTCCTCCACCTCTACTGTGACAGTGTCACCTGCCACCCAGCAAACAGACGATATGACAGCAATGCCACCATGTCCGCCACCGTCCCCAAGCATTTGCACAGCTTACAGCTCTCCATCTCCCAAACACTGGAGAGAAAGAGGAAGTACCCCCCTACCCACTCGCGATCCCTGGCCCTGAATGCTAGCATAGCAAAATTCCTGGCCTTTGAAATGCTGTCATACCGTTTGGTGGACAGTTTCAAAAACCTGATGGTGGTGGCTTTCCCACAGTACGTGGTTCCCAACCGCCACTACTTTTCCAGGTGAGCAATCCTTTCCCTGCACAAACAAGTCGGGGACAAGATCAAGTGTGCACTGCACAAAGCCATCTGCGGTAAGGTCCACATAACCACTGATACCTGGACCAGTAAGCACGGGCAGGGACGCTATATCTCTCTAACTGCACACTGGGCAAATGTAGTGGCGGGTGGGCCTGAGCCGGCTAGCCATTTGGCGCATGTCCTTCCACCACCGAGGATTGCAGGGCATTTCTCTTTGCCTCCTGTTGCCTCCTCCTCCTACTGCGCTTCCTCCACCTCGACCACCTACTCATCCGCTCAGCGTAACACCTTCACCACCAACATCAGCACATCCAGGGGGAAACGACAGCAGGCTGTTTTAAAACTGATATGTTTGGGGGATAAACCCCACACTGCGCAGGAGCTGTGGATAGGCATTGAACAACAGACCAATGAGTGGTTGTTGCCACTGAGCCTCAAGCCTGGCCTGGTGGTGTGCGACAATGGCCAAAATCTCGTAGCGGCTCTTGGCCAAGCCGATTTGACGCACATCCCTTGCCTATTGCATGTGCTGAATTTGGTGGTACAAAATTTTCTAAAAAACTACCCAGATATGTCAGAGCTGTTGCAGAAAGTGCGGGCCGTCTGTGCGCACTTTCGGCGTTCCCACCCTGCTGTTGCTCACCTGTCTGCGCTGCAGCATAACTTCGGCCTTCCCGCTCACCGCCTCATATGCGAGTGATGATGGAAGAGGATGTGGCACAGGAGGATGAGGAGGAGGAGGAAGAGGGGTAATTTCCACGGTTATCAGGCCAGTCATTCCCAAGTGGCTCAGAGGGTCGGTTCCTGCACCAGCATAGGCCAGGTCAAAAATATTCAAGCCAGGGCACAGTTCTCGAGGACGAGAAGGATGAGGAAGATCATGAGGAGGAACCGCAGCAGGGTGGCACCCAACGCAGCTCGTGGGCATCACTGGAGCGTGGCTGGGGGGATAAGGAGGACACAGATGATATGCCTCCCACAGAGGACAGCTTGTCTTTGCCTCTGGGCAGCCTGGCACATATGGCTGACTACATGCTACAGTGCCTGCGCAACGACAGCCGAGTTGTCCACATTGTAACGTGTGCCGATTACTGGGTGGCCACCCTGCTGGATCCCCGTTACAAGGACAACGTGCTGTCCTTAATTCCCTCACTGGAGTGTGAGAGGAAGATGCGCGACTACAAGTGCACGCTGGTGGACGCGCTGCTGAGGGCATTCCCAAATGACACCGGGGGCTCAGTGGAAGCACAAGGCGAAGGCAGAGGAGGAGGGGGAGGAGGAAGAGGCCACCAACGCAGCTGTGGCACCGCCAGCACCTCAGAAGGCAGGGTTAGCATGGCCGAAATGTGGCAAAGCTTTGTCAGCAGCCCACCACAACAAACAGCACCCCCAGCCGATAGACAACGTCTTAGCAGGAGGCAGCATTTCAGCAACATGGTGGAAGAGTATGTGTGCACATGCCTACACGTACTGACTGATGGGTCTGCCCCATTCAACTTCTGGGTCTCCAAATTGGCCACATGGCCTGAGCTTGCTGTTTATGCCTTGGAGGTGCTGGCCTGCCCTGCAGCCAGTGTATCTTCTGAACATCTGTTTAGCATGGCAGGGGGCGTTATCACAGACAAGCGCAGCCGCCTGTCCACAGCCAACGTGGACAAGCTAACGTTTATAAAAAATGAACCAGGCATGGATCCCACAAGACTTGTCTGTGCCTTGTGCAGAATAAACATTTAGACCGGACTCACACAGCCATTTGTATGCTTGTTCTTTTGAATATGCCTCAATATTTTGGGGGCTACCCCAATCATAAACATAAAAAAAAAAAAACGTGTTGGCTACCTCCTCCTACTCCTCCACCACCGCCACTTCCACCTACACTGCTACGGTCATTGCCTAGTCAACCTCTAGGCTCCTACTCCACATCCATTGATTTTAATTTATTTTCCCTATCCCCATTTTTTTGTAGGGCACTTGCCCTACTCTTACCCTCATTTTACTTCCTTTTGCAGCCCTCTAGCACTTGCCAGGACTTTGTAACAGCCATTTTTGTGCCTAAAAGTTCGGGGCCCTATTGACTTCAATGTGGTTCGGGGTCCGGGATAAAGTTTGGGTCGAGTTCGGTACCGAACCCGGACTCTGTCCCGAAGTTCGGCCGAACCCGAACATCCGGGGGTTCGATCAACTCTAGTGACAACTGCAAGAGATTTATACAAAATTACATGCTATTACTGCCTATGCATCTGGCGTACACTGTACTTGTCGCCTTGAGCTCTGATGGTCGCTACACAGCTCACTTTATAAATTGTGTTGTCAGAACTTCATATCCTCATTTGCTGGTGTGGGTCGTTCTGCACACTTCTAACCACTGCATGCTTCCATGGCTACCTTGAAATTCTTGACGTGGAATGTCCGCGGCCCCTGGGCCAAGCCCAAACGTAATGCTGCCCTCTCCTATCTTAAAACACAGCGGGCTGATGTCTCTGTGTTGGTTGAAATGCACCTCATGGCCAATTACAACTAACCCTTAAAAAGCCATGGGTGGGGTGGGTGTATCAGGCTCCGTGTATGTCTAACTCCCAGGGTATTGCAATTCTGGTTGCTAAGACTATCTGCGCCCTGGGGACAGGACCTTTCATGCTTTTCAGCTTCATATAACACCATGTCCCGAATAGACCTAATTCTAATTTCCTAGACTCTATTGCCAGCTCTCAGCGATGCAGGGTTCAGTCCCAGAGTATTACCTGACTATGCACCCTACTGGGAGGACTTGAGGTTGCGCTCTTCTCCGTCTTCGTTTATGTGGAGACTCAGTCCCTTTTGGCTGACAGTCCATCCTGATATTGAGGGGCTGGCAGCTGAATGGAACTATTTCTTTAGAGAGAATCAGGATTCTGCTTCACTGGGAATTGTCTGGAACACTTTTAAATCCCATGCCCGTATGATCCTGTCATACAAAATAGCTAGATACAGATGCTCCTCTAAACAGGCATTTCGCCTTGCGGATGAGCGTTTACAAGAAGTAGAATGTTCTTTTAAGAACAACCCTTCGCTGGATCTGGCAGCGCAGGTTCATATGCTGATCCGGGTGGTCAATAACCTCCACCTTGGAAAGGCAGGTCAGCAATTTTTTTATGGTAAGCAGAGAATATATGAGCAAGGGGAGCAGGCAGGCTTACTGGCTTACCTGGCCCATTTAGATCATAAACCACCCACAGTTATATCGCTTCGCTCTACGACAGGACTAATTATTTGTGTTTATGATGAAGTTGTTCGGGAATTCCGTTTGTTCTATGCTGACCTTTACTTTTCCAATACCAACCACTCCTTGACGGACTGGACTGAATTTCTCTCTGATGTTATGCTCCCTTCCCTGGAGAGTACCCAGATTGAAGTGTTAGAAGCTCCTATTACTGCTGATGACATTGAAGAGGCCATAGCTCTCCTGACCCCCTCTAAGGCTACGGGTTCAGACGGACTCCCCCTAGATTTCTACACCTTTTTCAACAAGTTCACTGTCCCTAAACTGTACAAAGTTTTTTCACATATTTTTGAATCTGAACTTCTCCCCAGGTCTATGGGGGAGGCTCTGATCGTACTCATACCCAAACCAGGGAAGGATCCCCAACTTCCGCCTATTCTGGAGGTGATATATGGGTCTGAGTCTAAAAAACGTCTATATTTTACGTTAGTCTTCTTACTCCATCCACTACGGAATTAGCATATAGATTGAAAGAGCGTTGGGTCGAAGATGTGGGGGAGCTGCAAGATGAGGAGTGGGAGGAGGTGTTGGAGGTGTTGGACTCCTGTAAAAGGGTTTCTCCCAGGGTGTCTGATCACCTCACTCAACAGTATATTATACACCAGGCCTACCTGACCCCCTTGCGCATGGCTAAGTATAGACCTGACCACAGCCCACTGTGTTCTTGATGCGGGGAGTCTGATGGAACCTTTTTTCATCTCTTCTGGCCATGTCTTGTCATCCAGTGATATTGGATCCAAGTAGTGAATTTTATGCATGATGAAATGGGATCCCCTCTCACGTTCTGCCCTAAGCAGTGTATTTTGGGTGTGTTTCCTACTCCCATCTCTTTTTTTTTTGCATTCTTTTTTTTTTTATTTCAAGTAATCTTTATTTAACATTTTACACCATTTAAAAAACATCATACATTCCACAAGTTCCCATTCACCCCCATTACAGATAGAAGCACTTGGTTTAATATTCCCGCACCAGGACTCCACTGCACCACTCTGAGACTTCTAATTCCCCATGCTCCATCCTACTCTCTTACTCTCAGCTGTTCCTCCCGGGCACTTATATCTTGATTCCGAGGGCTTTCTACTTTAATTCTTTCCGGCCTTTCTAGTACACCCTACTGTTTCCGTTTCTACCTCTTGTGTTAGTTCTATTTAGCCAGGATCCCCAGATTTTTCTGTGCTCCTCTCTGTTACCTCTTTTCCTAAATATATGCTCTTTGTTTCCCACCATCTTCTCCACTTCCTTGAGCCATCTTGATTACGTTGGAGGGTTTGTTGCCACCCAGTTTCTCGCTATCAATTTCCTTGCAGCAAATAGACTCCTGATTATCGGCATTTGTTTCTTTGCTAACACCATATCTTTTTCTATGTATCCTAATATACACAATATCGGGGTTACTCTCAAGTCCGTTTCGAAAGTCTTATTTATTATGTCCATTATTTCTATCCAGTATCAATATAATTTTGGGCATCTCCACACCATATGGATGAGGTTGCCATTTTTGTCTCCACATCGGGGGCACATCGAATTTAGCATCTGCCCATATCTAAACAGCCTTTGCGGTGTATAATATGCCCTATGGAATAGCAAAAGATGTGAAACTCTCTGAGAAGGGGATAGTGACACCTGCGGTCCCATTTCCAATATTCTCACCCATTGCTCTTCCGGTATTCCTCAAATCCAAATCCAAATCTCTATCCCACTTATTCCTACATGCTAGTTCCTCTTTACCTTTTACTACTACTTCACTCATGGGCCCATATATTCCTGCTATTATTCCCTTAGTCTGGCTGTCATTTATCACTTTATTGATTACAGTTAGATCACACCATTTCAGTGGTTCTTTATTAAACTGTCTATCAAGGGCATGTCTTATTTGTAGATATACATGAAAGGATTTTCTTGTTAATCCATATTCTTCATTCATCTCCTGAAATGACTTGAGGCTTGTTTCTTTATATAGTTGAATTAGTCGTACTACTCCTTGTCTTTCCCATTCTTTATTCCGTTCCACCCTTAACAATTCTTGTAGTTTGCTATTATCCCATATTGGTGAGAACTCTGTGAACCCTTGATAGTCCAATAATTTTTTTACCGTCTCCCACAGTTTGGTGATCAACTTAAGGGTAGGTATTTCAAGTAGGAAGTGTCCTGCCTCCAGAGCTTCTATTTCCGATCTGTATTTTGTTTCCATTAATATCAGCCTCATATTTATATCTCCACCCTCTACAAGGTTGCACCCTCTCAAATGCACCAATTGCGCGGCCAAAAAATAGCACCACGGATGGGGTACCGCAAGACTTTCTTTGCATTTGGGATGCTGCAACACCCGCAGCCCTATCCTGGCCTGCTCCCCTTTCCATATTAGCTCTCTGAATACGGTTTCCATCCTTTGGAACCAGCCTTAGGGAATCCACACAGGTGCATTCTGCAGAACATACAGAAGTTGGGGGAGCCATGTCATCTTGATCAGATTACATTTGCCTGCTATTGACAGCGATAGACGACTCCACACCCTACTCTTGTCTTTAAATGTATTGATTTGGGTTTTTGGTTATATATGCTCCTAAATACTTGATTTTATCCACCAGCTGGATTTTCGGGTAGTTCTTATTAACCCTAAGTCTACCCTTGTCAATTGGCAAAAGACTTGATTTTTCCCAGTTTATTTGTAGCCCTGAGATTCTCCTGAATTCCTCTGTTATATCTAGCACTGCTTCCAGGGAGGACTGCATATCTCCCAGGAACATTAGGAGATCATCTGCGTATAGTGCTATTTTTTCTTCCCCCGATGTTCTCTGAAATCCCCTGATCTTCTTTGAGGCCCTAATGGCTATTGCTAGTGGCTCTATCATTAGTGAGAAGAGCAGGGGTGACAAAGGACACCACTGCCTCGTTCCCCGTGCTTAAGGGAAAGGCTCTGAAAATGTGTTGTTTATTTTTACTTTTGCCCTCGGTCTCCCATATAACAATCTCAGCCACCCCATAAATTCTGGACCAAAGCCAAAGCTGGCCAGCACCTGCCATAGGTAGTGCCACTCCACTGTGTCAAACGCTTTGGTTTTGTCTAGCACCAGAATGGCTCTTGAACCTACATTGGATGTTGGAATCTGCATGTTTAAATATGCCCGGCTTATATTGGTGCTAGTAGCCCGCTCCGGCATGAATCCTGACTGATCGGGGTGTACATATCTCATTATTATTCCCCCCAATCTAAAGGCCAACACCCCCACCAGAATCTTAACATCTGCACCTAATAAGGATATTGGTCTATAGGAGGATGGGCACAGTGGATCCTTCCCTTCTTTGGGAAAAACTATAATTGTAGAGTCTAGCATGGAGCCTGGTAGCCTACCTTCTGTCTTGGCATTGTTAAAAACCTTCAGTAACATTGGGACCAGAGCTTCTCCGTATTTTTTTATAAATTTCTGACGGTAGACCATATGGTCCCGGCGCCCTCTGATTTGACATTTGTTTAATGGTCTCCTGCAACTCCTGTTCCATTATTGGAGCTTCTAAACTCTCCCTGTCACCATCCGAGAGTTGCGGGATCTCAATTCCTTGAAAGAAATCCCACATCTCCCCTTCTACATCCTGTTCCTGGGTACTATAGAGTGTCTCGTAAAACTTCTTAAATTCCGTTTTAATTTCTTGATTGTGTGTTGTAATTCTTCCCTCTTCTGTCTTTATTGAGTTTATTATAGAAGTAGGGTTACTGCTTTTTGCTAATATGGCCAACAAATGCCCTACACTTTCCCCATCTTCAAAAAAGTATTTTTGTCGGAACATCCTCTTATTTTCTGCCTTGGTTAACAGTACCTGTTTATATTTTTTCTGTTCCTCTACCCAGACAGACCGTTTCACTTCTGTTGGATCTTCTATGTAGAATTTTTCCACCTCTGAGACTCTGTGCATTTCTTTCTCCCTGGACTGCTTCTTTATTTTGGCTATTTTCTGTATCATTATCCCTCTCAAATAAGCCTTAAGTGAATCCCATACTATACTCAACCTTCATTTCTACCTATATATTCTTTAATCTGTGCTGATATTTCTCCTGAATCCCCTATTAGCTCTAGGCAGTATGGATTTAGCTTCCACTCCCTGTTTACGGTTTTCACTTTGTTTTACCGCCGCGACTAGTGGAGAACGGTCCGAGATCCCTCTGGCCATGTATCTAATACTACCAAGCTGTTCCACCATCAGCTCATTCCCCAGTGCCATGTCTATTCTAGACAGGGAACCGTGAGTCTTTGAGTAGCACAAATATTGTTGCTCCAGAGGGTTCTTTAACCACTTCAATACTATGCACTTAGAACCCTTTACTACCAGACCAATTTTCAGTTTTCAGTGCTGTTGCGCTTTGAATGACAATTGCGCGGTCGTGCGACGCTGCACCCAAACAAAGTTTTTATCATTTTGTTCCCACAAATAGAGCTTTCTTTTGGTGGTATTTGATCACCCCTGCGGTTTTTATTTTTTGCGCTACAAATAAAAAAAGACCGAAAATTTTGAAAAAAAAAAAAAAATTCTCTATTTTTGTCACAAAACTTTGTAAATAAGTAAATTTTCTCCATCACTGGTGGGCACTGATGAGGCTACACTGACGGGAACTGATGTGGCAGTACTGATTGGCACTGATGAGGCGGCACTGATGAGGTGGCACTGATGATGAGGCACTTATATGCAGCGATGATGAGCACTGTTAGGCGGCACTGATAAGCAGCATTGACGGGTACTGAGAGGTGGCACTG
>BLSH010064724.1:11627-38076 GCA_018402905.1 Glandirana rugosa
ACACACTTTCTGATCTATCCGTAGGTTCATTTTACGTCTCGTTAGCTCCCGTTCCTTTACGTAATCGAGTGAATAATTTACTTTATCTGAGCTTTCTGAATACCACGAATTGGTGAAGGGCTGGCGGCATACGTCTTACTGCCGGCCCTTCACCGACTCAATAGGACTGACCTGCAGTATACTGCAGGAGTCCTATTGTTCGGCGGCGCGCGGGCCCCCCCGCGCGTAGCGCCGCTAGCCACCACACCCCCCAGTCAGACTGGGGGGCGTTACGGCTAGAGCCATTTCACGAAGCTAGGCTTCGTGAAATGGGCGCGCGGCGGCTTGTTATCCTGAGGACGTCATATGACGTCCAGTCAGGATAACTCAGCCACTTCCCGGCCGTCATTCTGCATACGGCGGTCGGGAAGTGGTTAAGCACCATAAGTCTTTCGAGTCTATTTCATTTAATAAGTGAGCTAATGCATTTCCTTGCCCTCGATTGCTCTGCATTTTACTTGGATGCCTATCTAGTCTTTCACACAAAACTCCATTTAAATCCCCTACCACCAAGATCGAGATCCCCGGCTTATCTGAAATAAATGCTATTAGTCTGTATAGTATTTCGAGTTTAAAAGGGGGTGGGATTAGAGTTGAGTGAACCCGAACTGTAAAGTTCGGGTCCGTACCGAATTCTGGGGTGTCCGTGACCCGGACCCGAACCCGGCCATTTGAAAAAAAGTTTGGGTTCGGGTTCTGGGTTCGGGTATTTGATCCCGCCTGTTGAATAGCTGCAGGGCAGGCAATCAACAAGCGTTTCACTGGTTTGCCCTTAGAAGCCATCACAGCCATGCCTACTAATGGCATGGCTGTGATTGGCCAGTGCATCATGTGACCCAGCCTCTTTATAAGCTGGAGTCACTTAGTGCTGCATTTCACATGCTCTCTGGCTAGGGTAGGGAGAGGATGCTGCCGGCGCTGTGAGGGACAGATTGCAGATATAATAACATCTCATCCTGCATTACAGAACGATCTGACTGGACTAGGTAGAGTCTACTGCTTAGAGGGACAGATTATTGTTCTAAAATCATCTCCTAGTTCTATAGGGTCAGGTTCCTGCTGTTGCTGTAAGAGACAGATTATTGTTCCAAAATCCTTTTGCAGCCCTCTAGCACTTTTCACATCTTTTTTTACAGTAATTTTTGTGCCTAAAAGTTCGGGTCCCCATTGACTTCAATGGGGTTCGGGGTCAAGTTTGGGTCAAGTTCGGTACTGAACCCGAACTTTTTCGCGAAGTTCGGCCGAACCCACTGAACCCGAACATCCAGGTGTTCGCTCAACTCTAGGTGGGATGTATATGTTGGCTATTATGTACTCTTTTTCCTCAATAGAGCAATGCAGAAATATATACCAACCGTTATTATCTATCCTTACCATCTTACTAGAGAACACAACCCCTGCTCTTATCATTATACTCACTCCCCTGGAATATGAGGTGTAAGTTGAATGATATTGCATCTGGAAGTTTTTATGTTTCAGACATTTAGTTGTTTACTTTATTAGATGTATCTCTTGTAGGCAGACTATTGCTGCTTCATATGTCTTAATTGCGGCAAAGATTGCTCCTCTTTTTTTTCCTGTCCCCTAATCCTCTAATGTTCCATGAGCATACTTTCCTCCATTCAGCCTGCCTTCCTAATAGATTCCTTATACCACCTAATCCTGTTTAGTCGCCTTTTAGAGTGTGTTATATCATTTCCTACCTTTATTTCATACCGTGCCCTTTTATTTTCTTCTAGTGACAAAATCATTCTCAAATTCCTTCTTATTTTTGGTGCACATATACTCCTTGCACTCAATCCTTTAACCCATACGACAGTCTCCTTCCCGCCCACCCCCCCTCAGGTCCAAGGGGGTTGTGGGGAGGTCGGGACAGAGAGCGACCCCCCCATTTCACATTTGCAACCCTCTTTGGGTCCACCTACTGGGCTTTTATAGTGACCAAAACAACCTAGATTCACACATTTCCAATTCACATTACTCCCACCCCCCCCTCCACACCCACGTGGTCCATCACACTTCACTGTGTCCAACTGCTGACAGCAGTAATGTCCCCCAAAAAAAGGGAAAAAAAACAAACATCCATGTGGCTTCCTGCTTTCATTCTCCTATTGTATGCTATGTGAGAATTGATTGTACTGCATTGAACCGGAGGTCTACTTCCGCTAGCGACTTAACCCCCTATTCCTTCCCACCGTCCGAGGTTTCCCTCCATTTTTTTCCAGCCAGAATAATGCCTCATCCGTAGTGTTAAAAAGTATGGTTTCTCCACCGGCCATTATTTGTAGTCTTGCTGGGTATAGCATTGCATATGTAATGTTTAACTCTTGAAACCTTTTTTTAATGAATCTTGCTCGCTTCTTTTGTACTTCCGGTGAGTAATCTGGATATATTGAGACCGTTGTGCCATTATATATTATGGTACCCTTCTCCCTTGCCTTCCGCAAGGTCGTTTCTTTGTCTCTGAAAAAAAGCATTTTAATCAAAAAAGATCTGGGATAACTTCCTGGGGGGTGGGGCCCTAAACAGGACCCTATGTGCTCTTTCTACCGCAAAAAATGGTGAAAATGCTTCCTTCCCGAAATTCTCGGTAAGCCAGTTCTCAATGAATCCTATAGGGTTCGACCCTTCACATCTCTCAGGAAGTCCAACTATTCTCAGGTTTTTTCTTCTCAGTCTATTTTCCATATCTTTAATTTCAATTGAGTATTGGTCTATTTTCTTTTCCAATATCTGTATTTCTTTCTTAAGCGGGTTCAGATCATCTTCTATCTGGCTTATCCTTCCTTCCATCTCCGTAACCTTTTCCCGTGTTTTTTGTGAGTTATGTCTTATCAGACTCACTTCCTCTTTAAGTCTTTTCAATTGTTCATTCATCCCCAACATCATGGCTTTACAAGAATTTATCGCCTCCAGCACTTCCCTTATCGTTGATTCACCTTCTACCTCCGTGTTGCCTTCAGCAGCTGACTGCATTGGTTCTACTCTCTGCTCTGTTTTTATCCCCGTTCCCTGACTTTTCTGAGTTGCCGTCCCCCCTGCCGAGTTTTTAGCTTGTGTAGCTGGGGCCTGATCCCTCTTTGCTAGCGAGTTGGCAATTTTTTCTAGCTCGGTGGCTGCTTGACTCGTCTTTTCTTTACCTTTATCTTTTGCCGTGCTTTGCGCTGCTTCTTGTTGCACTACCCCTTCCCCCTTTTTTTTTGACATGATAACCAAGTCCCAAATAGACGCCAGTCAGTTGGTTTACCACTCGAATAGCCAACAAGTTATGTAGGGTGTCTTATCTCCAAGGGGGGGGGGGGGACTTTTGCTGAGAAGCTGCTTATGAATTTTAAGATTCCTTATTGCTCCATATCTCGGAGGTGTTTATTACTCCCTCTTATCTTATATAGCTTATAGCCATTACAGTTTGATGAACGGTTTAATTCAATTCAGGAAAGAAACAAAAAAAGGGGCATGCGTCACTTACTCTCAGGGTCCACACATCTTCAGCAGTCAGCCACTACTCCTTTTAAATAGTTCTGTATGAGGGACATATACCCTGCGCAAAATTGTATGGTGGCCCAATCAGTGCACCTTATGCCTGTCTTTGCAACAGCCGAGGGGGAAAAGGAAGTTCTTAAATTGTCCTGATATACCTTGTTTAACATAAATGAGCCTGTCACCAGTTTATCATATATATGTCTAACTGGGTCTTAGTTCACAGTTTAGTTTATGTAGCAATAGTCTGAATAATCCCAGTGACAATATTTGCCGCGGTCCTTCATTTCAGAGGAAAAAAAAGAGGGAGAGAGAGGGAAAAAAAGGACCCCCAAAGGGCATATGTCTTTGTTCTCACCACTCCGTGATAGCTCTCTGATTTTTTCAACTGTCCATTTGAGTCCTTTGGCCTGGTGTTGCCAGGTGGATTGTGCTCTATGCCTTATTTAATACTGTTTACCCTAAAAGCAGAGGATTTTACCTTTTACTTTTAGCGTACACTGATCACAGCTTATAGTTTATAGTTCGTTTGTACTGCTAAATTTTAAATGATCTGGGGCAAACAGTGTCTATTCCACTCAGTTTTTCAGCATGCAAAAAGTAAACATATACAACATTTTTCCGCTCACCACTCCTCAGCAAGATTCAGGCTCTGTCGGCATTCGGCACCAGAACCCCAGATGAAACACCGCCTGGTTATCTCCGGTTGCAAGTTATGGTAGGGGATGGCTAGGCTATCAGCGACCCGCTCTCACCGTGTTGCTGGCTCTTTTAGCTGTGAACACTAGGACTTAGTGCGCTCTCACCACACTTTCCTCCGGTTCCAGTCTCCTAGTGAAAACCCGTCCCCCACTTCTTGTCTTGCCGTGTATACTTCTCTGCATAGCCGCCGGTTCGTTGGCTCTCACTGGCTCTCTAGCCTTCCTCCCAATCTGCACTCAGAGGGCACTCTCACCACCCTCCGAGCACCTGCCACACACAGTTCCCAATGTATGCTTCTGATGTTGGGAGCTCGCTTGGAGCGCGCACACAGCTCACGCTCCACTGCGGCTCCAGCTCTCGGTCCTGTCCCAATGCTGCTCACCAACCTCGCCGCAGGATCTTCCTCACCGGGCTCTCACCCCGGCTGCCTCTGCTATCAACGCACACCAAGCTCTTCACTTTCTCCGCCCAAGCAGCCTATACTGCTGTGACTCCCAGGATCGTTCGGAGTGGAGCAGGGAGATAGCCACGTTCACTCACATCCTGTTAGGGTCACGCCCCAGCCCTACTCTGATCTCTAACAAATTTCATCATATATTTTTACAGGAAGCACTGTTTATGGCCAGTATGGTGGTAGCTCGCACCTGGCTAAGGGCCCTACCCCCAACCTTTCAAAACTGGATAGCTGCTGTAAATGCAGTCCTGCCTCAAAAAAAAGTGATATATGCTCAAAGAGGTTGCCCGGCCAAATATGGTAAAATTTGGGATGCTTGGCTGGACAAGGCCTCCACATGTAGTGACCCAGTGAATTATCTATATTATGTGGCCAAGGAATAGATAATGTGCTCTACAAAATGGTATCTCATCTTAGTTTCGTTGATAGGGGATAAGTTATTGTTTTGCAATTGTACAGTTGTGCTCATAAGTTTACATACCCTGGTAGAATTTATGATTTCTTGGCCATTTTTCAGAGAATATGAATGATAACACAAAAACTTTTCTTTCACTTAGAAACTACCCAAATGACCCTGATCACACGTTTACATACCCCAGTTCTTAACCACTTCAACCCTGAAAGGATTTCCAGCTTTAGGACCGGAGCCCTTTTTGCGATTTGGCGCTGCGTCGCTTTAACTGAAAATTGCGCGGTCGTGCGACGTTGTACCCAAACAAAATTTGCGTCCTTTTTTTCCCACAAACAGAGCTTTCTTTTGGTGGTATTTGATCCCCTCTGCATCATTTCTGATCGCCGCTATAAACAAAAGAAGAGCGACAATTTTGCAAAAAAAAAACAAATTTCTTACTTTTTGCTAAAATACAAATCCCAAAAAAATATATAAAAAAACATTTTTTTTTCACCGTTTTTGGCCGATTTATATTCTTCCTCATATTTGCAATAAAAAAAAATCGCAATTGGCGTTTATAGATTGGTTTGCGCAAAAGTGGTCGCGTTTACGGATGATGAGAATTCATTTTTGGGGTTTTTATTTTTTTTTTATTTTTTACTAGTAATGGCGGCGATCTGCGATTTTTAGCGGTACTGCGATATTTCAGCGGACATGTCGGACCATTTTGACACTTTTTTGGGACCATTGGCATTTATACAGCGATCAGTGCTATAAAAATGCACTGATTACTGTGTAAATGCCATTGGCAGTGAAGGGGTTAACCTGCAGGGGGCGCTCTAAGGGTTAACTATGTTCCCTGGGCGTGTTCTAACTGTGGGGGGACTGCCCTAGCTGGGGAAGGGAAGTGGTCACAGCCTCCCTATACAGAAAGGCTGTGATCACAGCCCTTCCCCCTTCACAGAACGGAGGTCCGTGTTTACATACATGGACCTCCGTTCCTTCACTCCGGGGGGGGCGTCGCGGGTAGCCGGCGGCAATCGAAGCTGCCGCACCCGCTCCCTGGCCCTCCCCGAACACAGTGAGCGCTCGGTCGTGCCTCCGGCGGCGCGCGCGCGCTCACAGTGCGCGTTATCGCAGCCACCGTCGTATGACGGCGATTTGTGATAACAAACCACCTTGTCGCTGTCAACCTGCGGTTGGCGGTCGGCAAGTGGTTAATACCGTGTATTGCCCCCTTTAACATCAATGACAGCTTGAAGTCTGTTGTGGTATTTGTGGATGAGGCTCTTTATCTTCTCAGATGGTAACGCTGCCCATCTGAGTGGCTCAATGATATTGAGGTCAGGAGACTGAGATGGCTACTCCAGAAGCTTCACTTTATTCTTCTGCAGCCAATGACAGGTCAACTTGGCTTTGTGTTTTGGATCATTGTCATGTTGGAATGTCCAAGTACATCCCATGCACAGCTTCCTGGCTGATAAATACATATGTTCCGCCAGTATTTTTTGATAAGATACTGCATTCATCTTGCCATCAATTTTGACCAAATTTCATGTGCCTCTGTAGCTCACACATCGCCAAAACATCAGCGATCTACCTTTGTGTTTCACAGGCCTTGTTGACTCCTCTCCAAATGCAAGGTTTATGGTTGTGGCCAAAAAGCTCAATTTTGGTCTCATCACTCCAAATGACTTTGTGCCAGAAGGTTTGAGGCGTGTTTGTGCTGTTTGGCATGTTGCAAGCAGGATAGTTTGTGACATTTGGGTGGCTTTCTTCTGGCGACTCAACCATGCAGCCCATCTTTCCTAAAGTGCCTCCTTATTGTACATCTTGAAACAGTCACACCACATGTTTTCAGAGAGTCCTGCATTTCACCTGAAATTAATTGTGGGTTTTTCTTTGCATCCCGAACAATTTTCCTGGCAGTTGTGGCTGAAATGTTAGTGGGTCTACCTGACCGTGATTTGGTTTCAACAGAACCCCTCATTTTCCACTTCTTGATTAGAGTTTAAACACTGCTGATTGGAATGCTCAATTCCTTGGATATCTTTTTATATCCCTTTCCTTGTTTTATACAGTTCAACTACCTTTTCCTACAGATTCTTTGACAATTCTTTGCCTTCCCCATGACTCAGAATCCAGAAACGTCAGTGCAGCACTGGATGAAAGATGCAAGGGTCTGTCCGGAGTCCAGAAACTCATTGACCTTTTATACACACACACTAATTACAAGCAAACAGATCACAGGTGAGGAGGGTTACCTTTAATAGCCATTCAAACCCCTTTGTGTCAACTTGTGTGCATGTTATCAAGCCAAAATCACCAGGGTATGTAAACTTTTTATCCAGGTCATTTGGGTAGTTTCTGTTGTCATTATGATTTAAAAAGAGTAAACACAGTTGACTGATAATAAATGGCTTCAGCCAAACACTAACCATGAGTGAAAGAAATGTTTTTATGTTATCATTCATATTCTATGAAAAATGTCCAAGAAATCATAAATTCTGCCAGGGTGTGTAAACTTATGAGCACAACTGTATGTACTGCTGTTCGCTTTCCCTTGGCAGTTGTTGGTACTCATGTAACATATTCCACTTGGGTTTTTTTTGCTTTGTTTGTTTTTTTCTGAAGTATGCCTGTACAATATGCTGTGATCGATTTTTTAAACAAAAACTCTTCTTGAATAAACGCTGGCAGGCACTCGTTTCCACTCTTGGGTATTATCTGTCCAGCCCCAGCCAGTTGACTCCTCTATCTATCACCAGCTCCATTGAATCACCATGCCTTCACGTCCTCACTCCATGTGGACACCTACACTCATCCAGGTGACTCTGTGTTTCTTTTTTTTTTTTTTTCTCTTTCCTCTTTTTTCTTTCCCTCGTTTACTATTTCTCCTTCCACCACGGGTTTGGGTGGATAGTTCATCCACAGTCACATCATCACCTTACCCTCACTTCTGACTTCCTGGTGCACATGTTTTTTATTTCCACACTTCCTGTGGACACCTATATCTGTTTAGGTGACTCTTGGTTGTTTTTATCCTCCTACTCACTTACCACCTCTTTTTTCTACCACTGGTTTGGATGGATGCTTCATCCACAGTGACACCATCATTTCACTTTCACCTTTGGCTCCCTGTTGGATGGTCTTACACCACTCTACGCTCATTTGGATATATGTGAAGTATCTTGTTTACTTACCTACTTTTATACACTTTACTTTGTTCAGACTCAAGCCATTTTTCGGCATATATCCTGCCTTACACAGATGATGAGTTACCTGGCGGTGTCTTTGGCCAGTCCCCTCGATTGGGATACTTTTTCCTGCCTCAGCCCTGGGTCAGATGTACATGGACGCCCCTACACCCCTTCAACCTTGACGTTGGTATGTTTTTTTCGTTTGAGCTGAGATGTGAATATAGGGACCGTCGGTTTACCTCAAGCTTTGGATATTATTGATTTATATATTTCATCCTATACATTTTTTCCTTTTTTTATTCATTCATAGATACCTCTTGCACGCAGCTCCTGATGAGTGGACCAGCTCCACGAAACGCGTCGAGTTTTATTAGACGGCAAGAGATATTGATCTATCATTTTATCAATTTTTGCTACGCCATCATATATTGAACTATTTTATGTATTGGGAACAAAAATGTGTCTCCTATTCATGTGCCAGCATCACATGTGTCAGTCTTTTATTCATATTGTGATTTCCATGATCTTGTTGTGCCTATTTCTTTCTTTTAGAAATAAATACTTATATACTTATATATGACTATGTGTACTCTCATGACAAGCCTCATTTAAAGTCCCAGGACCGCTTTTTTTCTTTGTTCTCTTCTTGAATAAAGTATGACATGTGTAAAAAAAAAAACAACCTGCGTTCGTAATTCACAATTCACATTAGTGAAGCGGCAATTGAAATAGCGAAATGCAGCGGAAGGGGGCCAAAAGGTGACGCACAAAAACGGAACTTCCTCTTTATACGCTCGTAGCACGTCACTACGCTCGCCTTTGTCAAATTATAATTTTACTAACGTGAGTACGCTAGACAATATCACGGACAGCCAATTTTGGAGAAAATTGGACGTGCGGTCGTACAATAATTGCAGCGTGTGTACGAGGCTTTAGGGGTTTTTTTTTACCTTCATGCAGTCTATGCATGAAGGTAAAAAAAAAACCTTCTGTGCTACATGATCCCCCCCCCCAGTCCTCCTTATACTTACCTGAGCCTGATTTAGATCCAGTGATCTGCACAAGAGCAGCGTCTCTCTCCGCTCTCAGTGTGATAGCAGTGGGAGCCATTGGTTCCCGCTGCTGTCAATCAAATGCTGTGATGAGGTCCAAGGTGCATTGTCTGTGTCAATGGACGCAGTTGTAGCGCCCTCTACTTTTAGGTAGGTTCTAGGTGTTAGGATTTTGGTAGGTGAATTAAATTTAGTCAGGCCTGATTGTTTTGATCCTGGGCAGGGGAGTGGCCTAGGGAGTGGTTGGTGACTCACAGGCGGTGACACCTCTTCGTAATCTCCCCTCTGCTTCTAGAGGTTTCTGAAAGAGAGGGTGTGTGGAGCTGCCGGGGGTGTTTGAGGAGCTCTGACCAATCCCCCTGGATTGGCATGGGGGCAGGCCTCCTTAAATAGCTGGGGTCAGCCCAGCCAGGGAGACGAGTTTGAGTGGAAGAACTGGGAGATGGAGCACTAGTTGCGGAGACCTTTGAGGGAGCCCCCAGTCTGGGGGGAGTGACCTTGGGTCTGGAGTTTTGGGAGTGGAAGGGACCCCTCAGTACATCCCATGGGGAGTCCTGACCAGGGAGCAGGAGAGAGCAACTGAGTGGTGCTTCCGGGCAAGTCTCCAGGAGGGATCCAGCCAAGTGTCGGTGAGTAACACACACCCAGGGATGCTGGAAGAGGCACACTGGAGCAGGTTGGGGAGAGAGAGAGACAGTCTGAGAAGGGTGCAAGAGCCATTTGGGAGTGCAGGGAGTTGGGTCGCTGCAGCCAGGAGGGTTGGCAGGGCCTGAAGAGTGACTGACTGGAAGAAGTAGTCCACCGAGTATAGCTAGCACACTTTTCCCTTTTTGCTACACTAGAGGGTCCGAGAACCCTACCTGTAATGGGAGGTTCACAGAGGCCTGGCCAGAGCCAGAGGCAGGCTTGACCACGTGCTAGCTAGGCCTGAGAAGTGTTGTGCAGGAGAGAGGAAGAAGAGTAAACTGCGAGCAAGTTTGTGCTGGAGGAAGAAAGAAGTGTATGGAGTGTATATAGATGGTCTCGTTGAAGAACTGTTTAATCTGCTGGGCATCCCATAAACGTCCTATACCCCATCCAAGTTAAATCCCCTAATAAAAAATTAAAAATACAAATACCGGCCTGTTCTTCCTGACCCCGGATGTGTGAAAAAGAGTGACTGAGGGCAGTGTGACAGGTGAGCCACTACTTCCAGCAACCCCTACGGTGGCATGGCTATACAGACAAGGTGGTGCGGGAGAGAGCCCACGCGAATGACCCCATAAGAAGCAGCTTCCTATGGAGATGCTCGCCGAAGAGGAGGAGCCAGGAGCCGGGGCTGATCTGTGTAAAAACATTGAACCAAGCATTGAACGTAACATGTTTCTTATTTTCATGCAAATAAACAAAGCTTTAACCACTTGAAGATTTACCACCCCTTCATGACCAGGCCATTTTTTGCGATATGGCACTGTGTTACTTTAACTGACAATTTTGTGGTCATTTGACACCCTACCAAAATAAAATTTATGTAACTTTTTTCCCCACAAATAGAGATTTGTTTTGGTGGTATTTGTTCACCACTGCGCTGTAAACAAAAAAAAGACCAACAATTTTGGAAAAAAAAAATATGTTATTTACTTTCTGCTATAAATATATCCAATAAAAATAAAAATAAAAAATCTAATTTCTTCATAAATTTAGACCAATGCGTATTCTGCTACATATTTTTAGTAGAAACAATCCCAATAAGCGGATATAAGTATATTGAATGGTTTACACAAATGTTATAGCACCTAAAAACTATGGTCTATATTTATGGAATTTATTTTTTCTTTTTTTTTACTAATAATAGCGGTGATCAGCAACTTACAGTGGGATTGCGATATTGCAATACATTCGGAAACAAACTAACACTTTTGACACTTTGCGAGAACCAGTGACACTAATACAATGATTGGTACTAAAAATATGCACTATCACTGTACTAATGACACTGGTTGGGAAGGGGTTAAACATCTAGGGCGATCAAAGGGTTAACTGTGTGCCTAGCCAGTGTTTTTGTGTACTGTGTTAAGTGCTCATGCTAAGGGAAGAGATAGATCTTGTTCCCTGCTTTGCAGGAACACAAAATCCATCCCTTCCCCCCTGTCAGAATGGAGATCTGCCTTGTTTGCAGATAGTCGTTCTGTGTATTTTACTGATGATCAGCGGGTGTCAGTGGACATCCAGTGCCCAGCAGCTGCCGATCGGTTTCTGCTGTGAATAGTCACAGCACAAGCGGCCCACTGCCAGTGCGTAAGAGCCCCCTACAGGTGGAAGTGCAGAATCAAGTATATATACATATGATTCTGCACAGGAGAGCCACACTGCAGCAGTAAGGCCTGGCTCACCCTATGCAGGTGGCAGTTTGCATATTCCAGGTGTATTTTGCATTTTTCAGTACACGTTTTTGATCCATTGAAGTCTATGGAACCAAAAACCAGAAAAAAGTCCCTGGCCCTTTTCATAAAAATGCGCAGATGTGAACGAAACCCATAGGAAACCATGTTAAATGATCTGTAGTGTGTTTCTGCAAAACTGAAAGTGCACTAAAAATTGCATAGGTGTGTACCAGGCCTAAAACTGCTACGGGCGGTCTTTAAGTGGTTAATGCCACTTTAAAGCGGAGTTCTACCCATTTAAAAGTCAGCAGCTACAAAAAGTGTAGCTGCTGACTTTTAATAATCAGACATTCACGTGACCCACAGTCCAGGGATGCGGCTGCCCAGCGCTTTGCTCTTCTCCCCCTCCCCTCCATGGCGCCAGCATCACAAGTATGGGCGCCCAGCTGTGACTTCACAGCCGGGCAAGCACTGTGCATGTGTGAGCCGATCTGCGCGTTGTGAATGGCCGGGCAATCTTCTGGGACCCGTGATGTGTCTCAGAAGATTGCAGGGAGGGAGGGGGTAGAAGTGAACTTGTGAACTTCCTTACGGCGCCATGGTGCCAGGAGAGGAAGTGGGAGCTGGGTACTTCTAAAAACAGGGTACCCCCCCCCCCCCAAAAAAAATGACATGCCAATTGTGCCATGTCAGGGGGTCACCGTTACTTAGAGCGGAAGTTCCACTTTTGGCATCACCAGTGTGTAGTCTGCTCCTTTTCTTTTGGTGTCTCTTTGCAACCTGTGCCCACATACTTGTTTCAGGTCAGTGGTTGGGAACATAAGGACGTTAGACAATCAGGCAACTAGCATTTTCAGAAGGAGGTCAATGATAGCATTTCCTCATGCAAGGTTCACTTTAGGTCAGACATAAAATCTGAAAATAAAAGCTCTGCCTGTGCCCTGGCAGTCTCCTTTAAATTATACAATGCATACTATTTCTTAGAGTTGATCATTATGCGTTGCTGCTATCTTTCCTTGGCCTGGAGCCACGTGGCAGACTAACAAGGCACGCCGTGGTTTTTGGCAGCCTCCATATAGGGCACAGCTGTCAGCATCTCTTATCCTCTATTTCTGCTACGCAGTTGGTACTGGCAAGAGATCATAAGCTTAAAGTGAGAAGTATATTCTTTGCGTCTTATGTGTAATGCATCAACTTTAGAGCAGCAGACATGGCTCCTAGACCTCCCCAGGTCCCCTGTCACCTCCGTTCTTTTTTATTAAAAAAGATGAAGAAATACACAGATGTTTGGCTGCTTTTTAATACCTCTGAAACTATACCTTAGGGAGGCAATGCAAAGACGTCTAGATACCTACATCTACATTCCGGACACAAGGGAAGGAGAGGAGATCTGTCTATAGAAGAAATATTATGTGAAAATTTATGGCCATGAACTGCAAATGGCAGTGAAAATATGGAAATACATTAGGAGCTCATTTCTAGACTTCTTTAAAACTAAACTCCAGGCAGATATTAAAAAATGAATGAAGTCATGCAGTCTTTCAAAAAATCATTAAATGTATTTTTAAACGTAGCTAGTGCAAGTACCTGAATTTGACTTTGTATCTTACTTTTGTTATATCCTGGTCATCAGGACTCAGGGTGGAGGCAGTTCTAGGGGCAAAGCAGGTGTGCTGGCTGCACTTGTGCTGTCAAGTAACATACAAACAGGAGTGAATAGAGCGAGCAGAAGGAGGAGGTCATCAGAATGCTGCTGTTCCGGTGCTGTCCAGTCACAGGTTGGGGGCAGGAAGCTGACCAAGTTGTATTGCCTAAATCAAGGTTTCTTAACCAGGGTTTCTCCAGAGGTTGCTAGGGGTTCCTTGAGCAATGGTCAATCTCTACCTGTCAGATAAATTCTGAATCATTAGTCTTTTTAGCTATCTGTAAGGGGGTAATTCTTCCCAATGATCACAAGTGTAAGGAGCATTCTTCCCATTGACCATCACACTAATGTATTATGAGTTGTAGATTTTTAACTTTTAGCAGGGGTTCCCCCAAGACCGGAGAATTATTTCAAGGGTTCCTCAGTGTTGAAAAAGTTGAGAAAGGTTGGCCTAAATGCAGTAGAAAAAATGTAAGCTCACCAACCACGTCTGATGGGACTGTATAAATACCATAGAGCAGGCTGGAAAGTAAAAAAAAACAATCCCTTGGCAGAGATTAAAGCTCAAAAGTATGAATTTTAATTGTAGATTTACTCTTGTGCTTGGAATTCAGCTTTAACCACTTCAGCCCCGGAAGGATTTCCAGCTTTAGGACCGGAGCCCTGTTTGCGATTCGGCGCTGCGTTGCTTTAACTGAAAATTGCGCGGTCATGCGACGTTGTACCCAAACGAAATTTGCGTCCTTTTTTTCCCCACAAATAGAGCTTTCTTTTAGTGGTATTTGATCACCTCTGCGTCATTTCTGATCGCCGCTATAAACAAAAGAAGAGCGACAATTTTGCAAAAAAAAAACAAATTTCTTACTTTTTGCTAAAATACAAATCCAAAAAAAAAATATAAAAAAACATTTTTTTTCACCGTTTTTGGCCAATTTATATTCTTCCTCATATTTGCGATAAAAAAATCGCAATCGGCGTTTATTGATTGGTTTGCGCAAAAGTGGTCGCGTTTACGGATGATGAGAATTCATTTTTGGGGTTTTTATTTTTTTTTATTTTTTACTAGAAATGGCGGCGATCTGCGATTTTTAGCGGTACTGCGATATTGGGGCGGACATGTCGGAACATTTTGACACTTTTTTGGGACCATTGGCATTTATACAGCGATCAGTGCTATAAAAATGCACTGATTACTGTGTAAATGCCATTGGCAGTGAAGGGGTTAACCTGCAGGGGGCGCTCTAAGGGTTAACTGTGTTCCCTGGGCGTGTTCTATCTGTGGGGGGACTGCCCTAACAGGAGAAGGGAAGTGGTCACAGCCTTCATGTACAGGAAGCGGAGGTCCTTGTTTACTTACACGGACCCCTGCTCCTTCACTCCGGGGGGGGCATCGCGGGTAGCCGACGGCAATCGAAGCCGCCGCACCCGCTCCCTGGCCCCCCCCCGAACACAGTGAGCGCACGCGCCTCCGGCGGCACGCACGCGCTCACTAGGCTCTGTCTCGCGGCCGCCGTCATATGACGGCGATCCGCGTTACAGAGCCACTCTGTCGCCGTCATTTGCCGATCAGCCGTCGGCAAGTGGTTAAAGAGTAATGCCTCGTACACACGGTGCGACGGTCCTATGACCGGACGTCTAAAATCGGATGTTGGCTGTTGTGTCTCGCGTAATGATGTGCACTAAGCAATTGTACGACCAAGCCTAACGTGGTGACGTGCTACGAGAGTGATTTGTGAATTAGGAATGTAGGTTTACGCGAACGGACACTTCCGGGCGTTCCTGACTTCTGAGCATGCGTGTTTTGCACATACAGCTTTGTTGGCCCAACTTCTCTGTACACACGAGTCAACAGTCGTACAACCGCTTGTTGTAAAACCAAAGTTTTCTAGTCTGCTCATCCAACTTCTGTTGTACGGCCGTTGCACATCGGCTGTTGTAATTGAGTGTACTAACAGTCAGATGATCGTACAACAAGCTGTTGTACAACCATTGTACCATGTGTATGGGCCTTAACTCCCCTTTTGTTGAAAAAAAAAATCCCCTCTGGGTTATCTACAGTACCTTGAAATAGTATTCATACCCCTTGACATTTTCAACATATTGTCATGTTACAGCCAAAAACGTAAATGGATTTTATTGCGATTTCATGTGATAGATCAACACAATGTGGAACATAGTTGTGAAGTGGAAGGAAAATGATAAATGATTTTCAAATTTTTTTACAAACAAATAGCCCCCCTAAGTCAATACTTTGTAGAACCACCTTTCTCTGTGATTACAGCTGCAAGTCTTTTTGGGGATGTCTCTACCAGCTTTGCACATCTAGAGAGGACATTTTTGCCCATTCTTCTGTGTAAAATAGCTCAAGCTCTAGCAGATAGAGAGCGTCTGTGACCAGCAATTTTCATGCCTTGCCACAGACTCTCAATGGGATTTAGATCTGGACTTTGGCTGGGCCATTCTAACACATGAATATGCTTCGATTCAAAGCATTCCATTGTAGCTCTGGCTGTATGTTTAGGGTCGTTGTCCTGTTGGAAGGTGAACCTCCGCCCCAGTCTCAAGTCTTTTGCAGACTCTAACAGGTTTTCTCTCTAAGATTGCCCTGTATTTGGCTCCATCCATCTTCCCATCAACTCTGACCAGCTGCCCTGTCCCTGCTGAAGAAAAGCATCCCCACAACATGATGCTGCCACCACCATGTTTCACAGTGGGGATGGTGTGTTCAGGGTGACGTGCAGTGTTAGTTTTCCACCACACATAGCATTTTGCTTTTAGTTAAATACGTTAATAAGTTCAATTTTGGTCTCATCTGACCAGAGCACTTACTTCCACATGCTTGCTGTGTCCCCCACATGGATTCTTGCAAACAGGACTTCTTATGGCTTTCTTTCGACAATGGCTTTCTTATTGGCACTCTTCCATAAAAGCCAGATTTATGGAGTGCACGACTAATAGTTGCCCTGTGGACAGATTCTCCCACCTGAGCTGTGGATCTCTGCAGCTTCTCAAGAGTTACCATGGGCCTCTTGGCTGCTTCTCTGATTAATGCTCTCCTTGCCCAGCCTGTCAGTTGGTAGGTTTGCAGTTGTGCCATACTCTTTCAATTTTCAAATGATGAATTGAACAGCGCTCTGTGAGATGATCATAGCTTTGGGTAATTTTTTGTAACCTAGCCCTGCTTTGACCAGCTGCCCTGTCCCCGCTGAAGAAAAGCATCCCCACAACATGATGCTGCCACCACCATGTTTCACAGTGGGGATGGTGTGTTGAGGGTGATGTGCAGTGTTAGTTTTCCGCCACCTATAGCATTTTGCTTTTAGGCCAAAAAGTTCAATTTTGGTCTCATTTGACCAGAGCACCTTCTCCAACATGTTTGCTGTGCCCCTCCCATGGCTTCTCACAAACTACAAACAGGACTTCTTATGGCTTTCTTTCAACAATGGCTTTCTTTTTGCTACTCTTCCATAAAGGCCAGATTTGTGGAGTGCATATCTAATAGTTGTCCTGTGGACAGATTCTCCCACCTAAGCTGTGGATCTCTGCAGCTCCTCCAGAGTTACCATGGGCCTCTTGGTTGCTTCTCTGATGAATGCTTTCCTTGCCCGGGCTGTCAGTTTAGGTGGATGGCCATGTCTTTGTAGGTGTGCAGTTTTGCCATACACATTCCATTTTCGGATGCTGGATTGAACAGTGCTCCGTGAATTGTACAAAGCCTGGGATATTTATTAAATAACCTAACCCTGCTTTAATCTTCTCTATAACTTTACCCCTGACCTGTCTGGTGTGTTCCTTGGCCTTCATAAAGTTGTTTGGTCACTAAGGTTCTCTAACAAACCTCAGAGGGCTTCACAGAACAGCTGAATTTATACTGAGATGGAATTACACACAAGTGGACTCTATTTGTTAATTAGGTGACTTCTGAAGGCAATTGGTTCCATTAGATTTTATTTAGGGGTATCAAACATATTTATTTGTAAATGATTTTGAAAACCATTAATCATTTTCCTTCCACTTCACAATTATGTGCCACTTTGTGTTGGTCTATTACATAAAATCCCAATAAAATAAATTTACGTTTTTGGTTGTAACATGACAAAATGTGGAAAATTTCAAGGGGTATGAATACTTTTTCAAGGCACTATATGTACATTGAAAGGATTTTAACAAACCTTGTTGCAGATTTCTACCTTTCGTTATTCTGAAGAAATCCCTGTGTGTTTGATGCATGTAATACAAAGCTACAGATTGAAAAAGAAAGGTAATTTTTAAAAAACATTCAATTACAATATGACTTGTGTCACAATTGTATATGCTATATTATTTTTTTTAATTTGTTTTCTTTTCCATGTGAAAGTGGAGTTACCCCTTAAAAGATAAATGCCTTAAAATCCTTTGTGAACAAGCAAAGATAAGGTTCAGGCATTCTGAACCGGATCTACAGCAGAGCTTTACAGGAGGTTGCACAGTTGGCACATTGCACAGCAACACTTCCCCATGTGTCTTCTGTGTTTGGTTATGGGGACTTTTGTACGTGTGGGGTGATACTCACCCAAAGCATTTTTTTTGCAACATTATATAATGTACATCTTCTATGCATTGGATTATGTACCAAATTAATATAACTTTCTTCAACTTTGTGATCTTGATGTGCATAATTTTAAATTGTCTTTTGAAGCTATGAGGATATCCAATATCATTTTATCACCTGTGATCTGGACTGGAGGATTACTCTAAGTGGTATAGTATGTTGGGCACAGTCCCTCCTTTTTTTTAACCAAGTTTCCTGCTGTATCATGCACATACTTCTAAACAAAGGGCCAATGTTGGATATACCATTCCAGTTTGAGGCTGTCGCTTGCATGATCCCCCCAAATATCTAGTTTTGTTGTATGCTTTATGCTTGGGTCCTGACCAGACCTTTTTGGGTTGGTGAACCCCATCCTCCTTAATTAGCCCCAATCAGTGTCCACCTGATCCATGGGATGTGTCCTCTGGTCTCCCATAAAGAGAGGCGTTAGCTTCCATGGTTTAAGAGATATGAGCATTCACTCTAAGGTCAGTGTATGTTCCCATTGGTAACGGGGTACTTTGCAGCAGTCAATGGGCTTAAGCACTTCATGGCCATTCAGTGTGACCAAACCCCCGTATTTTTGCATTTTTTGCTACATACATTTTAGATGCTTTTAAAATAGCCTGACAGGAGTATGTATCATGTGTGCGCTGTAACTTATAGATTTTTTTGCATGCAAGCATGCCCACACATGCGAATGCACAACTATTAGCACGTGCTATTTGCGCCCAACAGCCTATATAAACTGGTCTGTTACTATGAGAAGTTGCTGAATGGTCTTTTGTTTGTACCTGTGTTCCTGAGACATGATCACCTGCACTTGCTTGCTTGTGTATGACCTAGCTTTCACTTGGACTTTGTCTCTACTCTTTCAACTGTTCTACTTTGTTCAACTGATTATTCTGACCTCGGCTGGTTTACTGGACTTGTCTTTGCCTGCTGATTCTGTACTGCTTTACTTGGCTGTTACTGACCCTGGCCTGTCTCCTGGAGTTGGTAATCTGCTGATTTAGTCCATTGCCACCTGGCTGTCGCTGACTGCTCACTGCTGCCTGCCTTTTGACTTTGCTTCCATCTTCTGTTCTGGGGCTCAACTGCTTTAGCATCCTGTCCTGAGAACTTCCAGCTCTACCCATCTAAGAAGTGGAAATCGCTAGCCAGCTACTCCGGCACTTGTGCCACTCCATGCCCTCACACTCTCTGTCTCCACCTTCAGGAGTGTTGGGCAGGAGGTGCAAGAGAAGCCTCCACAATGTTCCAATCTTCACCAGGTAAGTGATATAACCATAGGCATTAGACATGAAACAGTTCTTTGAATAATGGTTTCATGAACACACGTGCTCATATCTCTCTAGTGAGGTTGTTTATGCAGTGAAGGAAAGTATCTGGAGGGAGCTAATGGAAAAATGATGAAAGCATTGTGGCCTAACTTTGTTTTCCTACGAGAACAACTGGTCAGTGGAATCTACCATTACCCATAAAAATAATGATCAATGCCCAATGCAATGAATCGGTTGAGTTGTGATCACCTTAAGAACCCTAGGAAGTTCAAACAGCATCATTTAGTTTATCTCATTTCACAGGAACAGAGACTCTCCCTAAGGCTGAACTTCTCTCACTGTAGCAGAGTCCAACATGCATGCAACAGCTGGTACTCACATGCATAATCTTTAGTCCATTTTAGATAGCTCTATAAACTATAAATGGGGATATATGCAGAGATTGGTCAGTGAACTGCAAGTCATATCTATAAAACTCAAATGATGCTTGCCACCCAAGGAGAGGTTGATGCGTGTAATTAATATGCACCCTAATAGAAGCCTGTGTAACATATGTCACCCCATTAAAACAAAATTATGACAATGTTAATGATATTTAGAAACAAAAACACATATGTGTTTTTAAATGTTAAAACTAATGTTGTGTATCATGTTGCCTGGTGCTTCCGTATGGAATCACTGTTCATGAACATTAGAACCCCAGAACTAGTGTCTATATCACACTCTACAAGATATATTAAAGTGATTATATTAGAAATGGCCTGTGTCGTTGGTTGTCATGGAATTGTGTCATGGGCCCCCTGAAGATAAAAAATTAAAGCTGTTAGAGTATAGTTTTGTTACATACTCGTTAGACTGATAACTCATTAGGAATTAATAATATGATTCATAACTTGTTACTATTGGTCCAACTGTTTCCTGTCTTAATTGTGCTTCACAATTGGATTGAATACAAATCTTTGCCAGAAAACCAGTCATATGGTATTAATACAGTATGCACTCCACAATGAAATGCCAGTCTTTGAAAACTGGTCGGCTTGAATAGTGAATGGAACAAATCACTTGTAGAGTTGAGCGAACACCTGGATGTTCGGGTTCGGTGGGTTCGGCCGAACTTCGGGAAAAAGTCCGGGTTCGGTACCAAACTTGACCCGAACTTTACCCCGAACCCCAGTGAAGTCAATGTGGACCCGAACTTTTCGGCACAAAAATGACTGTAAAAAAGTCCTGGAAAGTGCTAGAGGGCTGCAAAATGATTTCAGAACAATAATCTGTCCCTTACAGCAACAGCAGGGACCTGACCTTATAGGAGTAGGCGATGATTTTAGAACAATAATCTGTCCCTCTAAGCAGTAGACTCTACCTAGTCCAGTCAGATTGTTCTGTAATGCAGGATGAGATCTGCAATCTGTCCCTAAAAGCAGTAGTAGTAGTAATCTCTACCTAGTTCACAATCAGATTGTTCTGTAATGCAGGATGGGATCTGCAATCTGTCCCTAAAGGCAGTAGTAGTAGTAATCTCTACCTATCTATCTATCTGCAATCTGTCGCTCACAGCATTGGCAGCATCCTCTCCCTACACTACCCAGAGAGCATGTGACATGCAGCACTAAGTGACTCCAGCTTATAAAGAGGCTGGGTCACATAATGCACTGGCCAATCACAGCCATGCTATTAGTAAGCATGGCTGTGATGGCTTCTAAGGGCAAACCAGTGAAACGCTTGTTGATTGGCTGCCCTGCAGCTATTCAACATGCGTGATCAAATACCCGAACCCAGAACTCGAACCCAAACTTTTTTTCAAATGTCCGGGTTCGGGTCCGGGTCACGGACACCCCAAAGTTCGGTACAAACCCGAACTTTACAGTTCGGGTTCGCTCAACTCTAATCACTTGCAATGTATCCATGACCTCAAGCTTGAAACCATTATTAAGCCAGAGAGAATGCCTTATCACAAAATGTTCAGCCATGTACCATTGTAGGGAAAACAGAAGTCTTTGCAAATTATTTTGATTTTCGGAATGACTTCTATTGACCACATCTGTAATCAGAATCAACAGAAGGCTCCATACCTATATATTCTTCTATGATTCAGTGTTGGTGTAAGACATCAATCCTTGAAAACTAGCTCTTGGTTTCCTGCTGAGTACTTTCATAATACTTCCGGGGTATCATTTATTGGTGGTGTCTAGTGAAGAATGGAATGCAACATCATTAGGACAGCTGTCATTTAAAGAGAAATAAAGAATATGCACTGCAGCCTATGGAGTAGGAAGCACACATGACAGGTTTATATATGTTGTACACTCAGGGCTGGCCCTACCATGGGTCCCAGTGAGTCCATTGGACCCAGACGGCACTTTGAGAGGGGCAGCAAATTGAACGACGGCTGCCTCTCATTCTCTCATTTACCCAGCAAATTGACAACCAGTTTTGTGTGTCATTTATTTTTATTTTATTTATTTCAGGTGTTTATATAGCGCCGTCAATTTACATACACAATGCACATTCACATCAGTCCCTATCCTCAAGGAGCTTACAATCTAAGGTCCCTAACTCACACTCATGGATATACTAGGGTCAATTTAGACAGGAGCCAATCAACCTACTAGCATGTCTTTGGAGTGTGGGAGGAAACCGGAGTACCCGGAGGAAACCCATGCAAGCACATGATGACAATTGCCCCCTGGGTCGCTCCACTTCCTCTATACTACCCTAGCCTGTCTATATACTACCCTAGCCTGTATATATACTATCCCAGCCTGTCCCTATACTGCCCTAGCCTGTCCATATACTACCCTAGCCTGCTCCTATACTGCCCTAGCCTGTTCCTATACTGCCCTAGCCTGTCCATATACTACCCTAGCCTGCCCCTATACTGCCCTAGCCTGTCCATATACTACCCTAGCCTGCCCCTATACTGCCATAGCCCGCCCCTATACTGCCTTAGCTTGCACTTTGGAATTGAACATAATGGTTTGTCCTATAATATTGCTGTTACATGTAAATCTGACTTTCTGATAAATTGAATTTTACTTTTAGTTATGATGATATCAAATAATGGATGTAGGGGCCTTTTGGGCTGCATGTTTTTTTTTTTTCTTTTGGAGGGGGGTGGGCAGCATTTCATTTTTGGATCCAGGCAGCACAATGTCTTGGGCCAGCCCTGTGCATACTCCCCTAGACATGAATGTTATACAAAGTGATGGGTGCTGCTAGAAGGCAGCAAAGGGACAAGAAAAAAAAGGGATACATCAAATATAAAAGATAACTTTAACCACTTGCCGACCGCCGATTGGCATCTGACGGCGGCTGCAGGATCGAGCCTAGTGAGCGCGCGCGCCGCCGGAGGCACGCCCGTGCACTCACTGTGTTCGGGGAGGGCCAGGGAGCGGGTGCGACGGAGTCGATCTCCGCCGGCCACCCGCAATGCCCCCCCCCCCGGAGTGAAAGAACGGAGGTCCATGTACGTAAACACGGACCTCCGTTCTGTGAGGGGGGAAGGGCTGTGATTACAGCCTTCCTCTATATGGAGGCTGTGATCACTTCCCTTCCCCAGCTAGGGCAGTCCCCATACAGTTAGAACACGCCCAGGGAACATAGTTAACCCTTAGAGCGCCCCCTGCAGGTTAACCCCTTCACTGCCAATGGCATTTACACAGTAATCAGTGCATTTTTATAGCACTGATCGCTGTATAAATGCCAATGGTCCCAAAAAAGTGTCAAAATGTTCCGACATGTCCACTGAAATATTGCAGTACCGCAAAAAATCGCAGATCGCCGCCATTACTAGTAAAAAATAAAAAAAAAAGAAAAACCCCAGAAATGAATTCTCATCATCCGTAAACGCGACCACTTTTGCGCAAACCAATCAATAAATGCAGATTGCATTTTTTTTTATCACAAATATGAGGAAGAATATAAATCGACCAAAACCGATGAAAAAAAATGTTTTTTTATATTTTTTTTTTGGATTTGTATTGTAGCAAAAAGTAAGAAATTTGGGGTTTTTTGCAAAATTGTTGCTCTTCTTTTGTTTATAGTGGCAATCAGAAATGATGCAGCAGTGATCAAATACCACCAAAAGAAAGCTCTATTTGTGGGAAAAAAAGGACGTAAATTTCGTTTGGGTACAACGTCGCACGACAGCGCAATTGTCAGTTAAAATGACGCAGTGCCGAATCGCAAATAGGGCTCTGGTCCTAAAGTGTGAAATCCTTCCTGGGCTGAAGTGGTTAAAAAAAAACTATTTCTGCTCACCTACAAGTGTTGTAAGTATAAAGGAAAATATTGCAGGTGTATCATATTATCTGATCACCTTTGGATTTGCGCATCTGTAATCCAGGGACAAGGTAATTTCTGCATTTAAGTCAGAGAAATGAAATATAAATTCATATATGTGTTATATAATACCAAAAAGATTGCTCATTACCGCATCCAGTGCAAAAGTCTCACCCTTTAGACACTTTAAGGACTGATCTGAAAATCTTACATCAAAGAAAATGAAATGGAGACTTCTCTTATCTTTTTGAAGTATTCTTTAATTACGGTGCATTAAAAACAAATCCACAGGTTTTAATACACTATGCTCCTTATTAACGCATGTTACATTTTGGGTCAGATCTGACCCTTTTTGGAGTAGAAGTGCAGTTCCTACTTCAGAAAGGGTTGCAATAGATCTCAAAAATGGTGTCTTTTAATATGGAGTTTTGTTTTTGTACTTTATTTCATGGACTTGTTTTTGCTGCATGCAAGAAGAATGAAAAGAACATTACAGTTGCCAATTGATAAGAGAAGTCCCCATTGGTAGCTTTTTCATGGATGCTCATCAACTGCATCTTGTAATGGGTTATGTAATCTCTTGTCTACTGCCACTGTCTTAAAAATTGGAAAAACAAAGTTAATTCATCCTGCTTGTGTAATAATCAAGTCAAATGATCACAACGTGATATTTTAGTACAGATCAGCACATTTAAGAAGCGTTTTTTTTCATTAGTTATTTAAAAATAGGCTTATAAATCAGCTTTATGGGCTTCCCGACTTGACATCTGCTTATTATTTTTTATTGACAAAGCAAACACATTCAAGAGTGCTAATGAAGAACGTTGAGCCCTAGGGAGCTCTCAGAGTGTAGGGTCTAGCCAGTTGCTTGGTTGTGTGGCGGTCATATCACATATACTGTCAATAAGAACAGCCATGGACTAAATGACTTTTAGACTTTTATAGCTGGAACTATGTATGATGTATGCAAAATTTAGGACTACAATTATTGGCAAGCATGCTGTTAAACATAGTATTTTGAAGAAATACAGTCTAGCATGAGTGACTCAATTAATAGCCTGGAGCTAGTTGCTATACTACACCATTAACCGTGAAATAAAATGTTATGGTGTATATGCTGATTTCTTTTATGCCTACAGAGGTCTCTAAGAAAGTCCTTTACCCAGGATAAAATGGTCATGGGAGGATTGATGAGTTGCACTGCAGCAGATACCTGTTTTTGCAGACAGAAAGCACCTTCAGTTCTGATGGTGCTACTGTGTTTCCCCGAAAACAAGACCTACCGCGAAAATAAGACCTAGCTTGTTTATCAGGGAGGGCTGTAATATGAGCCCTACCCCAAAAATAAGCCCTAGTTTAAGGTGAATGTGGACTGCTGGAGTCCTCTTTATTACAGTAGTGTATGGTGTAAACTGTGTATGTTTCTGCTGTCTAATCTGCAGTTGGGAACCTTCGGTACAGTGGCGCTCAGCTGATCTCTCCTCCTGCCTGTCAGCAGGGGATCTCAGCCCCCCCCTACAATGCTGGGAGCACTGGAAGACATCTCAGGCGGGCTATGGAAGTGCTGAGCGGTGCTGTGATAACGTATCTGACTACAGATTTTATTGCAGAGGCCCACATTGTACATTGTATGTTGCTGTGGTGGTGAGGATTTTAGCAGTTTGCATCCACTTTTACTTTTGTTCACACTGGGGATTCCTGCTAGGGAGGGGGAGAGAAGACGGCACATTGGCAAGCCCTACCCCGAAAATAAGCCCTACTGTGTTTTTGGTTGCAAAATTTAATATAAGACCCGGGCTCATTTTTGGGGAAACACGGTATTTTGCAATGATCTTTTTTATATATAAACCCAGAACATACTCATAGACAGACATCAGTACATATAGCAATATAGCCCCAGCTTATAGAAACATAGAAACATAGAAAAGTGACGGCAGAAAAAGACTGAGTAGTCCATTGAGTCTGCCCCTTTTTATTTATTTTAAATTTTTTTTTCTTTTTATAATTTTTTTTTTTTTTTTACATTAACCTTGTTGTCTGACTATAGATTTATGTTTATCCCAAGCATGTTTGAAGCCATTTACTGTTGACTGTCTCACAACCTCTGTTGGTAGTTTATTCCAATCATCAACCACCCTTTCAGTAAAATAATACTTTCTAAGATTAGTTTTGAACTCCCCCCCAGTTAGTTTGAGGTCATGTCCCCGTGTTCTTGATTTTGGTTTCATATTGAAAAGACTGCCCTCCTGAACCTTATTCACCCCCTTGATGTATTTAAAGGTTTCAATCATGTCTCCCATCTCCCTTCTTTCCGCCAGACTGTACATATTAAGTTCCTGAAGTCGCTCTTGATATGTTTTATCCCCCATTTTTGTTACCCGTCTCTGAACTCGTTCTATCTTATCAATATCTTTTCGTAAGTGTGGTCTCCAGAACTGGACACAGTATTCTAAGTGAGGTTTTACTAAAGATCTATATAGAGGAATCAGAACCTCTTTCCTCCTGCTGGTGATCCCTCTACTGATACATCCCAGAATTCTATTTGCTTTTCCCACTGCCGGGTCACTCTGTTTGCTCATTTTGCAATCATCTGAAATAAGCACCCCCAAATCTTTTTCTTCTGTAGTGCTGGCTAACACTGTGCCCCCAATGCTGTACTCTCTAAGGGGATTCTTTTTCCCTAGATGCATTATTTTACATTTAGAAATATTGAACTGCAGTCTCCACTGCTTTGACCAATCTTCCAGCAATGCCAAATCATGTTCCATGTTACAGACCCCTCCAGGGATATCAACCCTATTACACACCTTTGTATCATCAGCAAAGAGACATACATTGCCCAGCAAACCTTTAGTTATATCACTTACATACAGGTTAAATAGAACAGGACCCAGTACAGAGCCTTGTGGTACCCCACTAGTGACTGGTCTCTGTTCTGAGTGAACCCCATTTACAACCACACTCTGGGATCTATCCTTTAACCAACTGC
>BLSH010064724.1:39250-60031 GCA_018402905.1 Glandirana rugosa
ACCTGTTGACAACCCAGACCTTCTCATTCTGACACCTGGTATTTGTACATCGAAAACCAAACTGTGACGTATTGGGGATATCACAAGAAAGACTCGATCTTCGTCTGTGTTTCCGACGTTTGTATCGACGAACACTCTAACCGTTGGGATGAGACGTGTACCTCCTCGAACTCCTTTTTTTTTTCGTTAAGGTTTTCATTAAAAAATAGACTCCGACGAGTGGTCCGTTCTCAACACCTATTCCGAGGATTTTCCTCTTCAGTAGAAGAACAACCACTAAGTTAACATTCTCCACAACGATATCCTTTAGTACACCTTCACAGTTTCCTTCAATCTGATTTCCTATAGCAACACCTCTTACAATTGAATCACCAACAAGAAGATGACTTCTCCTTTTAGGAGCCTTATCCACAACTCTTGCCTGGTGAGCAGCCTCAGATAAAAAATTACTTTTGGAATTGCTTTTTTTTTTCCTCAAGCTCCTCCATGTGCAGAGTAGGGTTGCCAATCTCACAAGCAGCTATGTTTGCAGCCTTTGTGTCTGCTTCTAGCTCAGAAAGAACACTATAGGGGTTATGCAGTGTCAAACCAAAAGCTACATGTTTATGGTCCACAGTCTTACTCTTCCAGACCCAACAGTTGTCCACACTGCCCTTCTCCTGCGCAGTCTTTGAGGAAGAGGTGGATTATTGCAGGGCAGCTCAACACAACAAACTGGCTTAGACAACCTCCTGATCTCAGACTGCAGAGCACAAACCAAGGAATTTAGAAAGGCAATGTCATCAGAAACCTGCATACAAATGGGACAGCATCCCAGCTTCCACAAAGCACCACGAAAAATAAATGCCAAACAAGTATTGCACTGAACTAAACCAAACATCTTTAAAGAGAGATTTACTTATATTCAAACACAGGCACTAATCAAATAGAGTTGGCTGTCTCCGAACTCCTGCTGTTTTCAAACTACTGTTTGTTCAAAACTATTGCACTTTTGTCCTACTGTACTTCTGTACTGCTGCAATTGGAAAGAGCAACTATCAAGAGTAAACTCTACAAGAGTTGCTTACCTTCTTAAATACAACACTAATTAAGCACCAATTTGGTCAACAGCCCTCCTCTATTACATATGCTAATTGACCACACCCAGTATTCAACACCTCAACAGCACTTAGCAAACAATCACTAATAACAACACAGACAAAATACCAATGTTAACAAGCAAACAATTTAAGAAAAGCAATTTGAAATACTTTAAGGAAACTAGAAATAATTTAAACTTACTGTATCCAACTACTGTTTGTTCAAAACGATTGCACTTTTGTCCTACTGCACTTCTGTACTGTGTATCCAACTACTGTTTGTTCAAAACTATTGCACTATTGTCCTACTGCACTTCTGTACTGCTGCAATTGGAAAGAGCAACTATCAAGCTTGTCTGAGACTACAGAGGAAAACTACAGCAGGAGCGGGTGTGGGGATACCAAGCTGGAATATTTTGCCCTCCAGAACTCTATGACCATATAGAGAGGATGGGGTTTGTCAAATTGGCTATGGTCACAGACAGGCAGCATTACATAAACTAAAAATAAAGATAATATGAGATGGGGGAAAGTACAGTATAATTGTGACTATGTGAAATAACATAATCTGAATAGTTTCTGAAAAGTAGAATATGTATTATGAGGCACTGGATGGCAGAATTGTGAACAGTGTATATGTGACTCTACCTACGCATGGTGAGGCACCCAAGATTTGTGTGTAATATGGAGAAATCAAACTTGTTTTCTCCAAACTTATTAGAGTCTGGTCTGAGTCCTCGATCCTGGAAGGTTTTTAGAGATTTGAATCAGAATAAGCCCCCATTCCTAGGTCCACATATAGGTAGCTTGCCTATATAAATGCTAGTTCAGTTAGTGGCTAGCACTGGCTGGGGTAAGTTCATTTGTGTGCTGCTGTTCCCGGGCTTTTTGGATCCAGTCTGCCCACTTGTGATATAACAATAATGTAGGCAGAGGTCCATTCCTAGCCGTACATGCTGTGATTGCTGTGGAGGAAGATTGCTGCGCTTGGCTAGAAAACGATCACGGCCACTTTATCTAAGGCCTAGTAAGCTGCCATATTGTATATCTATTTTCAGTTTTATTATAAGTAATTGATATTTTAACATGTATGAAAATGCTGTTTTTTTAAAGGCTCCTATGTTGTACACAGTACAACTGCACTTGGTTTCCGGAAAAAAAATAAAAGAAACATTCATATTAATTGTTATATTCTACTCCTGAAAGAAGTTTCCTACAACAATGCACTACAAATGTATCTGATATTGTCATTTGAAACACCAATTAAATCTATGGCTCTATAAAGCACATTATTTTCCATAAAGCTTATCTTGCAAACATTACGATTATAGTTTCCAGAAGCTACAAAACTATAAAAATTGTTCTTTTCTTTGCAAGAAAATAATACCATATTTAATTAGGCAATTCCAGTGGGGCTACTGTATACATGAATCACGGAGATCAGCAGTGCTGGAATAAATCTGTGTGCATGCGATGCTCTCTGGGTTTTCTAAGACACAAAAATAACTTTTCTCCCTCTCTTAGTGCTGGTCATTATTGATGATGTCTGGATGGAGTTTTAAAGTTTTACAGGGATTGTATGTTTCCCTGGGTTCTGCTATATAAAAAAAAAAAGCTCGGTGTTTAAGGAACACCAGTCAATTGTTAAAAAAATGAAAAAAGTCAACATGGCTTTATGAAATTGATTTAAAAAGTCTAATTTATAATAAAGGGCAATAGTACCCACAAAATATTTTAGCTGGGTTGCTAGCAGATCTGATTAACCTTCTGCCTGGCTGGCCAAGGGCATCTCCCCTCTTCTTCATGCTTAAGGACAGATATAGGGTGCATACACACCTGTAATAGGAAAATACTATGCCATTTTAAAGCATTACTAAACCCAGGACACTGTATTCACTATATTTGGTCTCCTACAGTACACAGAACATGGAAATGGAATTGGTTTACTAAATATAAACTGCTAAATACCCTTTCTCATCATCAGTTTTTTTTGGCCGGTTGGCCAGTGGCACCGCTTCCGCACGGTCGGGTCACCCGCACCATGGTCGGTTGGTCGGCACTTACCCCATCAATGGTTGCAGGCGAGCAATGCTCCTACGGGCGACGGGCAGGCACCCCCCCCCTCCTCTGCATCACGTGCGTCTCCTCCCTCCTCCTCCTAGGCATCCAATAGGATCACCTGCCCTTTCAGCCAATCGGGTGACAGGTCTCAGGACCCGCTTCATGATTGGCCGGGAGGAAGATCAGTGTGAAAATAGCGAATATTCATTCACTATTGTCACACAACTGGTTGAGCTTGGAGTGCAGTGCTCTGCGCCCCGAGCCCACCCTTTTTTGAAGCCTATTAGGGCCTCTGGCTCTAATCACATGTTTAATCACTTCAGCCCCGGAAGGATTTCCCACTTTAGGACCAGAGCACTTTTTGCAATTCTGCACTGCATCGCTTTAACTGACAATTGCACGGTCGTGAGATGTTGTACCCAAACAAAATTTGTGTCCTTTTTTGTCCACAAATAGAGCTTTCTTTTGGTGGTATTTGATCACATCTGCATCATTTCTGATCGCCGCTATAAACAAAAGAAGAGCGACAATTTTGCCAAAAAAAAACAAATTTCTTACTTTTTGCTAAAATACAAATCCAAAAAAAAAAATATAAAAAAAACATTTTTTTTCCATCGGTTTTGGCCGATTTAGATTCTTCCTCATATTTTTGGTAAAAAAAATTGCAATCACCATTTATTGATTGGTTTGCGCAAAAGTTGCCGCGTTTACGAGCCACTCTGTTGCCGTCAGACTGCGGCCGGCAAGTGGTTAAAGTGTAGCTCCACTTTTGTTGAGAAAAAAACATTCCCCTCTGGATGATCTATATATATTGCATGGATTATAACAACCTTTGTTGCAGATTCCTGCCTTTTGTTACTCAGAAGAATTCCCTCTGTGTTTGTCTGTGCCTCTGTACTGAGTGGGTCTAATGGGTGTGGTTTCATAATTATATCTGTCAGCTGTGCACCTGCAGGCTGGTAATGAGGAAAGCTGCCAGGCATCCCTTAAGGGCCGGCTCACACTGGAGCGGCGCGGAGTGGCGCGATGCGGCGCTCCAGGCGATCTCAGGCGGCTTGCGAGGAGACTTCTATCATAGAAGTCAATGCAAGCCGCCTGAGATCGCCCTGAAAATAGTGCAGGGACCATTTTTCTAAGGCAGAGCGAAGCGATTCGCTCCTATTAGAACGGTCCCATTTGCACAGCATTGAGGCGAATTGTCAGGCGACTCAAGTCGCCTGACAATTCGCCTAGATGTGAACGGGCCGCGAAGTCGCGCCGCTCCGCTCCGCGCAAGTGTGAACTCAGCCTTAGACGTGTTCCTGTTGAAAGTATCTCTCCAAAAAATTAAATTTTTGTTGCAGGGGGTGCCTGAAATCTGACTTGCACCTTAGGCAGACTTCTGGGACAATTGGTGATCCAATCACACAAGCAGGAAATTATGTTTCTGGGGAGTGGTCAGTACACACACTGTGTACAGAACAACTCCAGGTAGCCATATTTCATGGCTTTGTCAGACACCGGCTGCAGATTGAAAAGGAAAGGTAATTTTTAATAACATTCAATTAAAATATGACTTGTTTCGCAATGATATGCGTTATATTATTTTTTCTTTATTTGCTATTCTTTTATCCCACGAAATTGGAGTTACCCTTTAAAAAAAAAAAGCACGCCCCCCCATTGGAATCCATGCTTCCAGCTCCCTGCATGTAGATTAGGGGGCCAGACGCATGTATAGGCGGGCGGCGCCCGTGGGCCTCTAATGGATGGGCCACCACTGCTTTTGACTTCTATTAGTGTCCAGCAGAACACTGCTTAAAGCTTGTAGGAGCAGTTTTCATTCTCCCCTGATTGTCCTAGGAGGCTGCAGGACCCCTGACCCTCTGTCTGGACAGTGCTGATTGGCCCTGTGCTGACCTCATTCACCCTGCCAAGAAAAAAAAACTCTCTAGCAATACACACTAAACTGAACATGTGCAGCTTTCCCCCAAGGCTCTGTTCTATCAGGAGAAGGAGACGATCAGAGAAGACAGGATCAAATAGACTTTTTACACATTGCAGAGGATTAATCCCTTAGGTTCCACCTAAGTGAGTATAACAAGCATGCTTTACTGCATATACAAATGGATTATACTGTTGTGGGTTTAGTAACATTTTAAGTTATGTTCTCCTGGCCAGAGTCCCACAAAAGGAATATCAACAGGAGCAGCGTTGAAATAACTTTACTGTAGCAACAGCATGTTACGGTCAGGTTCCTCGCCTCCATAACTTTAAGTCCAGCAACACAATTCACCACGGGATAGAAACACATGAACATAGAATGCCGGCCAACTTTCAACACTCCTCAATATAGGTCTCCCATAAGTTGGTTCTCCTCCAGAGTCTCTATAGCCTACCTTGAAGGGTACTCACCTTCTTAGGCTACAGGCTTACATGCTGTGTACCAGGGGTTGCCTTCTCCTGCTACTTTGCTGGTCAAGACTCCTCCTACACAGTACACATAGGGATGCACCACTCCACCCACCAGATCCATCAGGGAGGGATCTCACTAAAATGGGTACTAATCCCTGCTTACTTTTTGTGTCTTTTCTGCTCTTTGAGGCTACTGCTGTCATAAAGTGAAATCAGTTCTTTTTACCTTAGAAGTGCCCATGGTAGCTCAGCTGAAAATGAGTAATTGCCATGCTAGGAGTCAAAAAAACCAATACTCAATTAGCGCAAAAAATACCCTTATATAAACTCCTAAACTGTGTGCAATCTCAGCACATAATGTGCAAATTAGTGCAAAAGTGAAAATGTGCAATACAATAAATGTAAAAAAAGTGTTTCACTTCACATTGATAACATATAGCACCATGCAGTGCTGCGCTGCTAATATCAAGTTCAACTAATATTATATACAGTATCTCACAAAAGTGAGTACACTCCTCACATTTTTGTGAATATTTTATTATATCTTTTCATGTGACAACACTGAAGAAATGACCTTTTCCTACACTGTAAAGTAGTGAGTGTACAGCTTGTATAACAGTGTAAATTTGCTGTCCCCTCAGAATAACTCAACACACAGCCATTAATGTCTAAACCGCTAGCAACAAAAGTGAGTACACCCCTAAGTGAAAATGTCCAAATTGGGCCCAAAGTGTCAATATTTTGTGTGACCACCATTATTTTCCAGCACTGCCTTAACCCTCTTGGGCATGGAGTTCACCAGAGCTTCACAGGTTGCCACTGGAGTCTCTTCCACTCCTCCATGATGACATCACAGAGCTGGTGGATGTTAGAGACCTTGCGCTCCCCCACCTTCTGTTTGAGGATGCCCAACAGATGCTCAATAGGGTTTAGGTCTGGAGACATGCCTGGCCAGTCCATCACCTTTACCCTCAGCTTCTTTAGCAAGGCAGTGGTCATCTTGGAGGTGTGTTTTGGGTTGTTATCATGTTGGAATACTGCCCTGCGACCCAGTCTCTGAAGGGAGGGGATCATGCTCTGCTTCAGTATGTCACAGTACATGTTGGCATTCATGGTTCCCTCAATGAACTGTAGCTCCCTAGTGCCGGCTGCACTTATGCACCCCCCTGACCATGACACTCCCACCACCATGCTTGACTGTAGGCAAGACACACTTGTCTTTGTACTCCTCTCCTGGTTGCCACCACACATGTTTGGCACCATCGGAACCAAATAAATTTATCTTGGTCTCATCAGACCACAGGACATGGTTCCAGTAATCCATGCCCTTAGTCTGCTTGTCTATAGCAAACTGTTTGCAGGCTTTCTTGTGCATCATCTGTAGAAGAGGCTTCCTTCTGGGACGACAGCCATGCAGACCAAGTTGATGCAGTGTGCGGTGTATGGGTTGAGCACTGATAGGCTGACACCCCACCCCTTCAACCTCTGCAGCAATGCTGGCAGCACTCATACATCTATTTTCCAAAGACAACCTCTGGATATTGACGCTGAGCACGTGCACTCAACTTCTTTGGTTGACCATGGTGAGTTCTGAGTGGAACCTGCCCTGTTAAATCGCTGTATGGTCTTGGCCACCGTGCTGCAGCTCAGTTTCAGGGTCTTGGCAATCTTTTTATAGCCTAGGCCATCTTTATGTAGAGCATCAATTCTTTTTTTCTGATCCTCAGAGAGTTTTTTGCCATGAGGTGCCATGTTGAACTTCCAGTGACCAGTATGAGAGAGTGAGAGTGATAACACCAAATTTAACACACCTGCTCCCCATTCACACCTGAGACCTTGCAACACCAACGAGTCACATGAAATCGGGGAGGGAGAATGGCTAACTGGTCCCAATTTGGATATTTTCACTTAGGGGGTACTCACTTTTGTTGCCAGCGGTTTAGACATTAATGGCTGTGTGTTGAGTTATTTTGAGGGGATAGCAAATTTACACTGTTATACAAGCTGTACACTCACTACTTTACATTGTAGCAAAGTGTCATTTCTTCAGTGTTGTCACATGAAAAGATAGAATAAAATATTTACAAAAATGTGAGGGGTGTACTCACTTTTGTGAGATACTGTATAATATTTTTTTTGGGACTATTGTTATGAGGGTTTGAATAAAGTAAGTCATTGAACTTGATATTAACAGCGCAGCACTGTGCCATTCTAGGAGTGGTGTGGAATCTCTCCGCCACTTTAGTGGAAAAGAGTGAAGACAGATGGGGTATTTAAATACTTGTTATTCCCTACACAGCAGCATACATTTCATCTTGGACATATGGTAAGCATTGTCTGTTGTGGTTGCTGCAATAAGATCGAAGGCATTTATATCAGCACCACAGAACAGCTTTCTCATGGCACAAAGAAGATATCAGAGAATATTTCATTTTACTTCACACACAAATGTGTACAATCTGTTGTTGCTGTCTACAGGAAGTAGGAATGATAGTGTCACATGACTACTGTTACCATCTGCATTATATGAATCAAGAAGCCACCAGCGGGTGTCTCCATGCAGCCCTAGTACATCTGTTATTAAAAGATATGTTCACTTACATACAACAAAAACCCATTAGTCAATCTTCGCTATCCCGCTTACTTAATCTAGCCTAGAATTCCCCCTCAGATGCCTAGTTACTTCTCCATGATAGTGGTGACCTCCTTCTATGTTGTCCATAATCTGGATGTAAAGCAAGGTCCATAAAGACATCGATGAGTGAGTTTGGGGTGAAGAAACTTGACTGGCCTGCACAGAGTCCTGACCTCAACCCGTTAGAACACCTTTGGGATGAATTAGAATGGAGACTGTGAGCCAGGCCTTCTCATCCACATCAGTGCCTGACCTCAGAAATGCACTTCTGGAAGAATGGTCAAACATTCCCATAGACACACTCCGAAACCTGGTAGACAGCCAGCCTGGTGGACAGCATTCTATGCATTAAGATAAAAAAAAAACTTCTGTGTGCAGCAGCCTCCCCAGCACCCCCTAATTACTTACCTGAGCCCCTTCTCCCTCCAGCGATGTCCACCAATGTACAGCAGCAATGCCATTGGTTCCCGCGGCTTTCAAACAAAGTCAGTCAGCCAATCAGGGGAGAGAGGGTCGGGGCACCATGTCTGAATAGATACACGGAGCTCTGACTTGGGTGCCCCCATAGGAAACTGCTGGCTGTGGGGGCACTCGATAGGAAGGAGGGTCCAGGAGCAGCAAAGAGGGACCAGAGAAGAGGAGGATCTGGGCTGCACCGTGCAAAACAAACTGCACACAGGAGGTAAGTATAACATGTTTGTTATTTAAAAAAAAAAACAAGATTTTACAATCACTTTAAAAGAATGAACCCCCTTTTTTAAGATATTGTATAAATACATGAAAAATTCTTTTAAATCAATTTGTCAAGTGTTTATTGAACCCAAGGAGGTACATGAAAAGTCCCAACCATCCTCTTTTGTGTTTTTATAAAAAATTTTAAAAAATCCTCCTCCAACACTGGCTCCCTCCATCGTTTTTTTTTTTTATAAATTTGGCGTGAGGTTTCATCCATACTAGAAGCAAAGGAAATGTTTTGACCAAAGAACAAGTCGATATCATCTCAAAACCGGATCAAAATTGAATCCCATTCATTAAAGTCGCATGGAAGTCGGATATGAAGTTGCAGGACAAAGTCGGATCGGAAATCGTGTGACTATCAGATCAGTGTGAACATAGCCTTAGGTCACCTTCATGACTAACCCCTGGTAGGCGGGGCAAAACATTTCAAGGGGGGCATGGCTAGCAGAGCAGAGCTGTCTGAGATGCCCAACATTGCACCTTGGTTGTGCTGGGAGAGCAGCAACCCAGATGTACTTCTGCTCTACTACGTTAGAAGTCTCTGACCGTCTTCTTTAGAATGTCTGCAGTCTCTGACAATCTGACAAATTTCCTTTAATATGTCTGCAGATTCTGACCATCTCCCTAATATGTCTGCAGGCTCTGACCATCTTCTCTAATATGTCTGCAATTTCTGACCATCTCCTGTAATACGTCTACAGTTTCTGACCATCTCCTCTAGTATGTTAGCAGTCTCACAATGAGATTATCGGACGAATGATCATCTGGGTTTATTTTTGTTTTTTTTTGCATGCTAGTTACCATATCGAAAACGAAGAGGTTACTAAAGTTATGAATATTCTCATACAACAAAATAAAAATTCAGAAGTGATGTAAAACGCCTGCGTTTTTCTGCCCATCTCCTCTAGTATGTTAGCGGTCTTTGACCACCTCCTCTAGTATGTCTGTGTTTTCCGACCATCTCCTCTGGTATGTTAGCAGTCTCTGACCACCTCCTCTAGTATGTCTGCGTTTTCCGCTCATCTCCTTTGGTATGTTAGCGGTCTTTGACCACCTCCTGTAGTATGTCTGCGTTTTCTGACCATCTCCTCTGGTATGTTAGTAGTCTCTGACCACCTCCTGTAGTATGTCTGCGTTTTCCGCTCATCTCCTTTGGTATGTTAGCGGTCTTTGACCACCTCCTCTAGTATGTCTGTGTTTTCCGACCATCTCCTTTGGTATGTTAGCAGTCTCTGACCACCTCCTGTAGTATGTCTGCATTTTCCAACCATCTCCTCTGGTATGTTAGCGGTCTCTGACCACCTCCTGTAGTATGTCTGCGTTTTCCAACCATCTCCTCTGGTATGTTAGCGGTCTCTGACCACCTCCTGTAGTATGTCTGCATTTTCCGCTCATCTCCTTTGGTATGTTAGCGGTCTTTGACCACCTCCTCTAGTATGTTTGCGTTTTCTGACCATCTCCTCTGGTATGTTAGCAGTCTCTGACCACCTGCTGTAGTATGTCTGCATTTTCCGACCATCTCCTCTGGTATGTTAGCGGTCTCTGACCACCTCCTGTAGTATGTCTGCATTTTCCGCTCATCTCCTTTGGTATGTTAGCGGTCTTTGACCACCTCCTCTAGTATGTTTGCGTTTTCCGACCATCTCCTCTGGTATGTTAGCGGTCTCTGACCACCTCCTGTAGTATGTCTGCGTTTTCCGCTCATCTCCTTTGGTATGTTAGCGGTCTTTGACCACCTCCTCTAGTATGTTTGCGTTTTCTGCCCATCTCCTCTGGTATGTTAGCGGTCTTTGACCACCTCCTCTAGTATGTCTGTGTTTTCCGACCATCTCCTTTGGTATATTAGCAGTCTCTGACCACCTCCTGTAGTGTGTCTGCGTTTTCCAACCATCTCCTCTGGTATGTTAGCGGTCTCTGACCACCTCCTCTAATATGTCTGCGTTTTCCAACCATCTCCTCTGGTATGTTAGCGGTCTATAACCATCTCCTCTAGTACACCCTGTTCCAAATTATTATGCAATTTCTATTTCAGTGTCACAAAGATTAAATATTTTGTTTGTTCAGTTTAACTCATGGATGGCATTGTGTCTCAGGGCTCTTTTGATCACTGAAAACAACCTTGGACACCTGTGATAATTAGTTTGCCAGGTGAGCCCAATTAAAGGAAAAACTACTAAAGGAAGTGTTCCACATTATTAAGCAGAGCACCATTTTCAAGCAATATGGGGAAGAAAAGGGATCTCTCTGGTGCTGAAAAGAGTGAAATAGTTCAATGCCTTGGAAGAGGTATGAAAACATTAGACATTTCACAAAAACGTAAGCGTAATCATTGCACTATTAAGAGATTTGTGGCTGATTCAGAGCACAGATGGGTTTTGCAGATAAAGGCACATTGAGGAAGACTTCTGCCAGATCCATGCATCGGATCAAGAGAGCAGTTGCTAAAACACCATTACATAGCAGCAAAAAAATATTTGAAGCTGCTGGTGCCTCTGGAGTCCCACGGACATCAAGATGTAGAGTCCTCCAGAGTCTTGCAACTGTGCATAAACCTTCCATTCGGCCACCACTAACCAATGATCACAAGCAGAAATGGCTACATTGGGCAGAAAAATACATGAAGACTAATTTTCAAACAGTCCTGTTCACTGATGAGTGCCGTGCAACTCTGGATGGTCCAGATGGATGGAGTAGTGGATGGTTGGTGGACGGCCAAACTGTTCCAACAAGGCTGCAATGTCAGCAAGGCGGTGGTGGAGTCATGTTTTAGGCCGGAATCATGGAAGAGAGCTGGTCGGCCCCTTAGGTGTAAAGATGACCTCTGGAGTTCCTGACTGACCACTTCCTTCCCTGGTACAGAAGGAAGAACTATGCTTTCCGTAATAAAATCATCTTCATGCATGGCAATGCACCATCTCATGCTGCAAAGAATACCTCTGCATCAATGACTGCTATGGTGATAAAAGGAGAGAAAGTTATGGTGTGGCCTCCATCCTCCCCTGACCTCTATCCTATTGAGAACCTTTGGAGCATCCTCAAGCAAAAGATCTATGAGGGTGGGAGGCTGTTTACATCCAAACGACAGCTCTGGGAGGCTATTCTGACATCTTGCAAACAAATTCAAGCAGAAACTGTCCAAAAACTCACAAGTTCAATGGATACAAGACTTATGAAGCTGCTATCAAATAAGAGGTCCTATGTTAAAATGTAATGTGACCTGTTAAAATGTTTAAAAAGTTAAAATGTTGTTCCAAGTTTGAAATAGCTTTTGATTTCAGTAAATATGCTGCAAACACACAAATGACAATTTTCAGTTCTTTACAACCTATAAAGTGTTTTGAAACTTACTGTGCGTAATAATTTGGAACAGCGCATTGTAAGTTTTTTTATTTTGAAAAAAAAATACTGTTATCATTAGGAGGTTTGTTCGAATAACATTTGAATTGTACTCTTAATAGTTGATAACATGAGAATTATGCTGACTGTTGTTCACATCAATAATTTAGGTAAATTAGAAAAATATCATTGGCATAATAATTTGGAACAGGCTGTATGTCTGCATTTTCCGACCATCTCCTCTGGTATGTTAGCGGTCTCTGACCACCTCCTCTAGTATGTCTGCAGTCTCTGACCATTTCCTTTACTATGTCTATCTTCTGTTACGTATACTGAACATTATGTGCATCCATTTGCGGCTGCAGTTACGGACCCCTATACTTTACAAGTCGACAGCCACTGCCATAGGGTGCCTTTTTTATTGCGGGGTTATACAGGTGCTTAATGAAGCTTGTCATCGAAAATGCTATGATGGTATGATGTTAGAAGAATGATGTTAGAAGTTATTCATCTTATCTACTTAAACACCCCAACTTGAATAAAACAGTAAGGTTTATGGATGTTATATTACTGAAAATTTTACTTTTCATCAAGATACAAATAAAAAAAAAAGAAAACAAGATCAAAAAAGTTCTAAATAGCCTCTGGGGACCGTGGTTAACCCACTTTGCCCCCCCAGGATTTGACGTCACTCTCTTCAAACCCTGATCTCCTTGCGAACTAGGCCATACATTCCATACTTACCCATAACCTCAACTTCAGACCCCATGCGACCTGCCCTCCCCTGGTTCCCCCCCTTCCCCCCCTGGCTCTCTTACCTCCCCCATTTCCCTAGCTCACCATGAGCCTATGGTCTTCCTACTATCCCCTCTCCTCTTTTCCCGATTTCCTGACCTTGTTCCCCCCCTTTTCTTCTTTATTATCCGTTTGCCTTCTCTCTCTCCTCTTCGGTTTTTCTCTATTCCATCCCCTTTTTTTTCTCTACCAGGATGACAACCTCAGGCCAGTATTCCCAGGACGTCCCTAGCCTACTGTACACACACCAATTGAGCCTATGACCGAATGGGGGGGGTAGGCCACTGTCATGCTGATGAAGGCCCTACACCCTACAGGAACTACTCCTAATCACTGGGCTCATATATTCCATCTTCTTTCCCCTCCCCCGCCTAGTGACGTAAGATAACTGCAATACAGCTTATCTCATGGGCCTTCCTTTATGTTGTCATTCCGTTGCCTTATACCTTTGGTCTGTACCCCCCCTCGTTTCCATGTTCCCTCGTCTTTTCCTCCTCCTCCCCCCCTCTTTATCATTTTGTAAGGCCATGGGACGCTTCTGTATTGGCAATGCTGTCATTTGTACTTTTGTTGTTCTTTTACAATAAAAAGTTTGAACCAGAAAAAAAAAAAGTTCTAAATAAAATATAACTAGTGACTATAATGAAAATATGACTATAATGAAAAACATGTGAAACTTTCCTTGACATTCATGAAATCTACCTTATTTCTCGTCATCGCCTTCCCATATTCATATAACAACATGTTTATTCACTATTCAGGTAATTAACATGGATTTAAAATTCACATCCTCTTGATATGTACAACAGATGTGCCGAAAATGTAAAAATAGAATATCTTTGATTCTTATATCACCCATGAAAAATTCAAGTACCACGCACCTGCTACAAATTTTACAGGCTAATTGGTAATGCAAGCAGTAAATTACTTTCAGAATACCAATCAATTGCACGTCTTGCCTATATGGAGGAAATCTAATATTTGTTAACTCTTTATTTATAGGAGCTCATATCACAGTAAAAACCGTATCGTATTCATATTAGCTCGATGGTAAAGTGTTAACTCACACGACACGTCAGAGATATTAAACAGTCCTGTCAATTGTAATGTAATTTAAGGTCTATTTCTGTTGGCCAAAATTGGCATTTGTCTATCGGAACATGATATGTTATTTAGATGATGAATGGCAGCTTGCTTTTAGAATAAAATTAGGATGGCACCCAAATCTTCCGTTTTCGCTTTATTTGAAAATAATGATAAGGTTGGCATATGTTTCCCGTAATTCTTGTTTCCATTGTGACTACAAATGCCAATCTAGAGAAACCAGCTTTTGAAATGTAGTGATGTTGTTCTAAATATGCAGGTTAAAACTACTCAGGGCCGAATTTATCATTAGAAATGGTAGGCCTGGGGGCAAAGGAAAATAGGCGTCTTCCTGTATTGTTATCAATTATGCAATTTTCCGAACATAAGCAGAAAAACATTTTCCCCAACTTTTTGAGATGAGAAAGAGGGACAATTTTTTTCCCACCGGTACCATGAAGAATGAATATGCAAGAAGTATTAGTTTAACCACTTCAGCCCCGGAAGGATTTCCAGCTTTAGGACCGGAGCCCTTTTTGCGATTCGGCGCTGCGTCGCTTTAACTGACAATTGCGCGGTCGTGCAACATTGTACCCAAACGAAATTTGCGTCCTTTTTTTCCCACAAACAGAGCTTTCTTTTGGTGGTATTTGATCACCGTTGCGTCATTTCTGATCGCCGCTATAAACAAAAGAAGAGCGACAATTTTGCAAAAAAACCCAAATTTCTTACTTTTTCCTAAAATACAAATCCAAAAAAAAAATATAAAAAAACATTTTTTTTCACCGTTTTTGGCCGATTTATATTCTTCCTCATATTTGCGATAAAAAAAATCGCAATTGGCGTTTATTGATTGGTTTGCGCAAAAGTGGTCGCGTTTACGGATGATGAGAATTCATTTTTGGGGTTTTTAATTTTTTTTTATTTTTTACTAAAAATGGCGGCGATCTGCGATTTTTTGCGGTACTGCGATATTGCAGCGGACATGGCGGAACATTTTGACACTTTTTTGGGACCATTGGCATTTATACAGCGATCAGTGCTATAAAAATGCACTGATTACTGTGTAAATGTCAATGGCAGTGAAGGGGTTAACCTGCAGGGGGCGCGCTAAGGGTTAACTATGTTCCCTGGGCGTGTTCTAACTGTATGGGGGACTGCCTATCTGGGGAAGGGAAGTTATCACAGCCTTCACATAAAGGAAGGCTGTGATCACAGCCCTTCCCCCTCACACAGAACGGAGGTCCGTGTTTACATACACGGACCTCCGCTCATTCGCTCCGGGGGGGGCATCGCGGGTGGCCGGCGGCAATCGAAGCCGCCGCACCCGCTCCCTGGCCCCCCTGGACACAGTGAGTGCGCCTCCGGCGGCGCGCGCGCGCTCACTATACACGTTGCCGCAGCCGCCGTCGTATGACGGCGATTTGCGGGAACGAGCCACTTTGCCGCCGTCAGATGCCGATCGGCGGTCGGCAAGTGGTTAAACCCACAATTGTTTTTTTTAACCTCTTAATTTCTGTTAAACTGTGTTTTTCAAAATAGCAGACAATAATGTAGGTTGGATAAAAAGTTTATTGTTAACCACTTACCTACTGGGCACTTTCACCTCCTTCCTGCCCAGGCCAATTTTCAGCTTTTAGCACTGTCAAGCTTTGAATGACAATTGTATGGTCATGCCACACTGTGCCTATATGACATTTTTATCATTTTTTTCACACAAATAGAGCTTTCTTTTGGTGGTATATAATCACCACTGGGATTTTTATTTTTTGCTAAATAAATGAAAAAAGACCAAAAATGTGAAGAAAAAAAAATGTCTTAGGTTCTGTTATAAAATTTTGCAAACAGTCAATTTTTCTCCTTCACTGATGTGCACTGATAGGCTGCACTGATAGGCACTGATGAGGCGGCACTAATAGGCTACACAAATGGGCGCTGATAGGCTGCACTGATAGGCACTGATGAGGTGGCACTGATAGACTGCACTGATAGGCACTGATGAGGCGGCACCAATAGGCATCACTGATGGCCACTGATAGGCTTCGCTGATAGGCACTGATGAGGTGGCACTGATAGGCTGCACTGATAGGCATTGATGAGGTGGCACTGGTAGGCTACACAAATGGGCACCGATAGGCTGCACTGATAGGCACTGATGAGGTGGCACTAATAGGCATCACTGATGGCCACTGACAGGCTGCACTGATAGGCACTGATGAGGTGGCACTGATAGACTGCACTCATAGGCACTGATGAGGCAGCACCAATAGGCATCACTGATGGCCACTGATAGGCTTCACTGATAAGCACTAATGAGGTGGCACTGATAGGCTACAATGATGGGCTCTGATGAGGCAGCACTGATATGGCTGCACTAATGGACACTGATGAGGAGGCACTGATGAAGCTGCACTGATATGCGGCATTGATGGGCACTGATAGGTGGTACTGATACTGACACATCAAAAGATGCCCTCCCAGAACTGGACGACCATGCTGTAGCCATCGTATGGCTATAGCGCGATTGGCAAATGGTTAAAATAACATTTTTCATAGTGAAAGTCTTAAGCCTCGTACAGATGCGCCGATTGTTGGATGACCTCACGTCCAACTTTTGTCCAAATTAGCTGTCGGCGGTTTGGTCTAGTATACTGACGGTAGTCAAGTAATCATCCAACAAAGCCGAACGTGGTGACGTGTTATGAGTGTATAAAGAGGAAGTTCAGGTGAATGTGATTTGTGAATTAGGAAGGCAGGTTTACACGACCGAACGCTTCCTAGATTCCGAGCATGCGTGTTTGCACTTCCGACTTTTGTTGGCCAACTTCTGTACACACGAGTCAACAATCGGCCAACGCCTTGTTGGCCAACAAATGTTTTCTAGTCTTGTCAGCCAACTTCTGTTGGATGACAATTGGAAATCGGCTGTCGAATCGTGCGTACTAACAGTGAGATTATCGGCCAACAGGCTGTTGGACGACCGTTGTTGGCTGATTATTGTACCGTGTGTATGGGCCTTAAGTCTACCCTTTCCAGAAAATAGCCTATGCAGTCAAGGGGCCCCAGCAGATATTGAAAAACTGTGCAGGTTTGTGAAGCATTCGTTAATGTTATTGTTTTACCTGTAGCTGATTTGGAAGCCCCAAGAAGCCTGGCTGAAAAACTTCCTGTTAGCAACCATCACATCCTGCTTTGTTGCTAGGACATGAAAAGCATTGGTATTTGCTCCTGTAATGCTAGGAGTGACTGTCCAATTGTTTTCATGCCCCAACAACAAGGCAGGACACAGGGGGTTGCTAAAGTTTTTTTTGGCCAGGCTTTCATGGGACCCAAATGGCCTACATGTATGACAATAAAATTAACAAACATTTATCACAGCTGCACCATTTTGATTATCTACTAGGTCCCTTTGATTGCATAGACTGCATAGGTGAACCTAACATTTAAAAAGTAGATTTTTATAGCAGTCTAATAATCAGACAAAAAAGAGACAGGGGGACTTAGGGGGGCAGAGATATTTGGTTCCAAAAAAGGGACTGTCTTTTCAAATGATAGACAATGGAGAGCTATGGAAAAACATCTCATATAGGCAGTGACATTTCAATATACATATTATCTGGATATTGCCAGAGATCTTCAGGCCTTTAGGAGTTCCTTTGATTGGCTGACAGGACTACTTCACCAGCCACAGAATGAACAGGCCAGTGATCTGGCACTAGAGGAGGAGAAGCCATCAAGAAGATACAGAAGATACAGGTTGCATTCTCTCCTCCTCAGTCCTCTCTCTCTGACTACTGAGTGGACAAATGTGGCCAAAGGGACATGGAAACTACAGGCTGCTTCTCAAAAACTTGGAGCAAAGGAAAAGGGGTCCAGTTTTTGTCACTTTTATTGTCATTTTATTGTCTGGAAAAACAGACTAGTGAAAGGCAATCGATGATGGGATTGTAAACCTCAGACATGAAAGATGAACAAATCATATCCCTCTATCCTGTGTACTGGTCCTAATTAAGAGCACTACAGGGTTGATTTACTAAAGGCAAAGAGACTGTGTGCTTTGAAATATGTAGTTGCCCCAGAGCTTAATAAATGAGGGTAAGCTCTGCTGACTTCCATCATCTAATCACATGCAAGCAAAAATGTTTTTTTGTTTTTTTATTTCCCTTGCACGTGATTGGGTATTCTTTGCAAAGTGAAGCTTTACCTCATTTACTAAGCTCTGGAGCAACTGCAGAGTGCAACTTAGCCATGTGCAGAGTGAAAACATTTGTTTAGTTTTGTTTTTTTACATAAATTTGTTTAGTTAGATTAGTTTCATTAGTTTAATTCATTTTTGGAATTTATTTTGTTTATTCGTTTTCAAATCGATTCAAAAAGTTTTTAAATTCGAATCATTTTCAAATTTGAACTGTTTTCCAATTTCCAAGGAGACTGGGGTTGAGTGGAAAGTGGAGGAATATAATGGAAAAAGATAGAATACAATAGAGGGGAATATAACAGAAAATGAAAGACTATAATGTGGTGGAGTGGAACAGAGCAGTTGTATTCTATTCTTTTGTTTTCTGTTATATTCTTTTCTAGTCTATTGTTTTTTTTTCTCTTCTATTCCTCTGTTTTGCATTCTATTTTGTTCTCTTTGGAGATTGGAAAACTATTCAAATTTGAGGACTTTTCAAATTCGAAAAGTATTTGAAAATGATTTGACTTGAAATTTCGTCCAAATTTTTTTTTTCTGTAGTTTCAAATTCTTTTAACCACTTACCGACCACCATACGACTATAAGCGGCAACAGCGTGGCTCTGTCCCAGAAATCGCCACTTATAGTCGCTACTTTCGTGCACGGCGGGTAGCGGGCAAGCACGCGCCGCACGCTCCCTGAGTGGGGCCGTGGGTTGGATGGACTCGATGTCTGCCGGCGACTCGCGATGCCCTGTTACAGAGCCAGTATGGGGAACCATCAATGTAAATACGCCGGTTCCCCGTTCTGACAGGCAGCATGTCAGAGATCTACTGATCCTTGTACTCGGGATCAGTTAGATCTCTGGTGCCCCTGCCAGCCCAACCCCCTCACAGTTAGAAATCACATAGGGAACACAGTTAAGCCCTTCACTTCTCCCTGCAGGTTAACCCCTTCGCTGCCAATGACATTTATACAGTAATCAGTGGATATTTAAATTTCTGATTGCTGTATAAATGTCATTGGTCCCAAAAAAGTGTCAAAAATGTCCGACATGTCTGCCCCAATATCGCAGTCCTGATAAAAATCGCAGATCACCGCCATTACTAGTAAAGAAAAAAAAAAAACGGCAGAAATAAATTCTCATGCTTTGTAAACGCGGCAACTTTTGAGCAAACCAATCAATAAATGCTGATTGCAATTTTTTAGCACAAATATGGGGAAAAATATAAATTGGCCAAAACTGATGAATACATTTGTTTTGTTATTTTTTTTTTATATATGTATTTTAGCAAAAATAAATATTTTTTTTTTGCAACATTGTCGCTCTTTTTTCGTTTATAGCGGCGATCAGAAATGATGCAGAGGTGATCAAATACCACCAAAAGAAAGCTCTATTTGTGGGGGAAAAGTGCGCAAATTTTGTTTGGGTACAACGTCGCACGACCGCGCAATTGTCAGTTAATGCGACGCATCGCCGAATCGCAAAAAGGGCTCTGGTCCTAACATGGGAAGTTCTTCTGGTCCTTAAGTGGTTAAATTCGGTACTATTGTAATTCGAACATTCAAATACATTCAGATTTCAGAAAAATGAAAATTTGTCCGAATTTTAATTTGGAATGAAACGAACCGCACATGTCTATTGAAACTGCACTTTGCTAAAGGCTCAGTCTATTTGCCTTTTCTGTCTGCTGCTTCGTTCATATGCTATAAGCATGAGACACTTCTGACAAGTTTTCCTGACACCAGAAGAAAAAAGGTGACAGGAGAGGGAGCTCCAGCACACCGCCTGTGATTGACAACCTCATCTCTGTTCCTGTGTGCTGTATGAGAGCTCCAATCAGCTCTCAGAGCTCTCCAGACTTACTAGTGCTCTCTCTCCTTCTACTTTTTTTCTCACAACTCAGACAAGCTTTATAAATTCAGCATTTTGAATGTATGTAGAGAAGAGAGGCGCATGCGCGAAGCCGATGCAGTCAGACGTGCCTGCATAGAGCTCCGCTCCTGAGTGGACACCGCCGCCGGGCTACAGACAACCAGACCCTCAAGAACCGGCTCCAACCCCGCTTAAAGCCTGCGTGAACCCCCGGAGACAGCTTTCATGGTCCCAATCGGTGCGAAGCCGAAGCTCCGGACCAAAAACATCAGGGACGCCCTGACGAGGCCTATCCTCAAGATGGCGGCGGCGCCCTCGCAGCAAGCCAGGTCGCCGCGATCCCCGCGCTCACCGCGCTCCTCACAGCCGCGATCATCACAGCCACAGCAGAGGCAGTCCTCGCAAGCACAGCTCTTCCAGGGTGAGTTAGACCAGGGTGACTGGTCCACATCTAACAACTCCCAGACTGACGTTTTCGCAAAATTTGAAGCCATGCTTAACAAGGCCCTAAAACAGACCTCAGACTGTATTACTGAACAACTGACTAAGGAGATCAGGGATCTGGGAGGTCGTACTGCGGAGTTGGAAGTCAGAGTTGACGATCTGGACT
>BLSH010064736.1:22173-32235 GCA_018402905.1 Glandirana rugosa
CTGTAAAGGAAAGGAAGTGCCGAGTGACCCACTGACAACCGTCGACCCTTCCTACGTCCTGTCCCAAGCCACAACCTCGATCAACACAGGTGAAACACAGGAACAGGTAGGGAGCTGAGGCCCACAGGTCTGGAACGCTGTAGAACGAGCAGCAGTTCAATGCAGGAGTCCCTGGGTTTAAATAGGCGCCGTTCTGCGCCGTTTCCGGCGCGTGCGCGCGCACAGCTGCGCGCGCGCACGCGGGTGCGCACGGGAGCGCGCGAACGCGCACGGGAGCGCGCGGGCGCGCACGGGAGCGCGCGCACCACCGCGGAAACGCCCAGAATGCTGGCAAAAGGGTATTTTTCCTAACAACTAGCTCCAACACCGAACCCTGTCCTGCATCCTTCCCAGCTGCCAACAGTCACCCAGTGAGCCGTGAAGGAAAGGAAATGTCCCTGACCATGTCTGCTGGACCATGAGTCAGCAGTAATATGAACTTTGCTGCTGACCGCCCTGTCCAAGGAGGCCAAAACATTGCCTTCTACATGACAGTAGAGAGCTGGAATGGCCTTATGTGAAAAGAAATGTCTTTTTGGAACCTGCCATTGTGGTACAGCGCATTCCACAAATTCACAAAAGGGGGCAGAGTCTACCAGCTGAAAAGACAGCAGTTGGAGTGCTAGCAATTTGGTCAAGCTAGCATTTAAATGCTGAGCATGTTGCTGGCTGGGACAGTATTTTTTTTACGGTACAACAACTGGGGTAGGGAAATTTGTCTACTGACAATAACTGGTGGTGTGCTGCTAGCAGATTGGCTGCAAGTGCATGTGGCACCCATTGCTTGACTTTCATTCCTCTCAGTGCAGGCTTTTGAGAGGACTGGAGGTATAGTAGGGGTTGAGGTCACAGATGAGGAGCGAGGAGAAGTCCGCCTTGTTTTATGATGTGGGTCTTTGAAGTGCTGTTGCTAACGGACTGCATGTCAGGTTGTCCTATGTCTTGTCAAGCATTTGGTGTCTAAGCGGCTGCTGCTCTGGCCATGCTTGATCTGCTTCAGACATAGATTGCAAACAGCAATGGTGCGATCTACTGCACAAGTGTTAAAAAATGCCCACACCATTGAAGTTTTGGAAGTCAGCGGGGAGTCAGTAGCGCCCTGCACCTGTAGAGCTCTGTGGTGTGATGCAATAGGGTGGCTGCCCTTAAGCTGGCCCCTGGAGGACACCCTGCCTTGTTGGAGTTGTGCCCCCTCCTCCTCCTACTTTCCTCCTCTCTTCTCTCAGGCACAGTACAGTCAGTGTCCGTATCATCCCCTCCCTCCCCATCACTGGAGAAAACTTGGCATTATGATGCAGCTGGGGGAACATGACTGCCTCAACCTGGCTAACAACAGCAGAGCCTTCAAATTGCTGAGCATCCTCCATCAGCATGTAACCGACACTATGGTCGAGTAATTCTGGTGACTCCTCCGTGCATGATGTTGAGGCTACGGAAGGAGTAACTGTGGACAAGGAGCGGGTGGAATAGGCCATTTTGGAAGACAACCTAGTATGAGCCTGGGTGAGAGAGGCTGAGGAGGATGAGGACGGTTTAGTTATCCACTCCACCAACTCTTCTGCATGTTGCGGCTCAATAACATGGCCAACAGCAGAAAAAAAGGACAAGCGTGACCCGCCTGCTGAGAATGTACCATGTCTGCCACACCACTTTTCACTGTAGACACATGCCTGGGGCATCTGCCTCTCCTTAGGGGCCTTCCAGACATGATGGGGATTTTTTCCAACAACGCACTAAACTGTATTCTATATTGTACACCACCGAATGCACTGTATATATAATCTACACTGAATGCAGCGTATACTATACTGTGTATATATATATATATACATATTCTTACACTGCCTGAATGCACTCTATATACTATACACTGATTGAGCTGTATATATAGTCTACACTGAATGAGGAGTAATATATATATATATATATATATATATATATATATACTGTATATACAGTATCTCACAAAAGTGAGTACACCCCTCACATTTTTGTAAATATTTTATTTTCATGTGACAACACTGAAGAAATGACACTTTGCTACAGTGTAAAGTAGTGAGTGAACAGCTTGTATAACAGTGTACATTTGCTGTCCCCTCAAAATAACTTAACACACAGCCATTAATGTCTAAACTGCTGGCAACAAAAGTGAGTACACCCCTAAGTGAAAATGTCGAAATTGGGCCCAATTAGCCATTTTCCCTCCCCGGTGTCATGTGAATCGTTAGTGTTACAAGGTCTCAGGTGTGAATGGGGAGCAGGTGTGTTAAATTTATTGTTATTGCTCTCACTCTTTCATACTGGTTTTCAGACCTTGAAACTGAGCTGCAGCACGGTGGCCAAGACCATACAGTGATTTAACAAGACAGGTTCCACTCAGAACAGGCCTCGCCATGGTCGAAGTTGAGTGCACGTGCTCAGCGTCATATCCAGAGGTTGTCTTTGGGAAATAGACGTGTGAGTGCTGCCAGTATTGCTGCAGAGGTTGAAGGGGTGGGGGCTCAGCCTATCAGTGCTCAGGCCATACACTGCACGCTGCATCAAATTGGTCTGCATGAGTGTCATTCCAGAAGGAAGCCTCTTCTAAAAATGATGCACAAGAAAGCCCACAAACAGTTTGCTGAAGACAAGCAGAATAAGGAGATGAATTACTGGAACCATGCCCTGTGGTCTGATGAGACCAAGATGAACTTATTTGGTTCAGATGGTGTCAAGCGTGTGTGGCGGCAACCAGGAGTAGAGGAGGTGAGGAGTGCAAAGACAAGTGTGTCTTGACTACAGTCAAGCATGGTGGTGGGAGTGTCATGGTCTGGGCTGCATGAGTGCTGCCAGCACTGGGGAGCTACAGTTCATTGAGGGAACCATGAATGCCAACATGTACTGTGACATACTGAAGCAGAGCATGATCCCCTCCCTTCAGCGACTGGGCCACAGGGCAGTATTTAAACATGATAACCACCCCAAACACACCTCCAAGACGACCACTGCCTTGCTAAAGAAGCTGAGGGTAAAGGTGATCGACTGGCTAAGCATGTCTCCAGACCAAAACCCTATTGAGCATCTGTGGGGCATCCTCAAACGGAAGGTGGAGAAGCGCAAGGTCTCTAACATCCACCAGCTCCGTGATGTCATCATGGAGGAGTGGAAGAGACTCCAGTTGCAACCTGTGAAGCTCTGGTGAACTCCATGCTCAAGAGGGTTAAGGCAGTGCTGGAAAATAATGGTGGCCATACAAAATATTGACACTTTAGGCCCAATTTGGACATTTTGACTTAGGGGTGTACTCACTTTTTGTCAGGAAAAGACTGTTCTCAGCCTTTCCGTGGTGGCGGACCTATTTCAGTCAGCAGAGCCCTGCAGCCAGTGCTGTCCGCTCTACAACGTTCCCTGCACCCGTGACCCCCTGGTGACTACTTTCATGTGATTTCCTGTTCCTGTGACCCCGGCTTTTCCTTGGACCTGTTGATATCTGCCTGCATCTGACCCCGGCTTGTTTACGACCATCCGCTTGCCTGCTCCCACTGTACTTCTGCTGCCAGTACGTTGACGACCCTGCCTGTACCCGACCATCCGTATGCCTGATCCCGTTGTACCGCACCACCTGCCAGTTGCCAACCCTGACTGAACCACTACTCTCCTGTCTTGCATGAGCTACCTTGGACTTACCACCTGAAGATTGTCCAGCCCTCGAGCCCCCCTGTGCTCCAGAGCTCCCTGTCCACACTACCAGGGGTTCTCGAACCAGGGCTGCAAGAGAGGTTACCCCCGCATAAGCCAGACTCTACCACCAGGTACGTGACAGAAGCGGACAGCCATGTCAGAGTCTGCGCCGGGGCCCTCTCCTATGGAGGAACTATGCACGCACCTCGCTGGACTAACCCAAGCAGTGCAAAACCTGCAGGAAGGGTATGCACGCCTGGAAGATCAAGTTCAGGACTTGACCACTCCTAATCCCTCCAGCAGGGGGCACACATCTCCCCGTACCTCAGTGACTCTGCCCATGGAGCCTAAGGTACCTATGCCCGAGCAGTTTACGGGGAACCGCAGGAATTTCAGGGCCTTCCGCAGTGCCTGCTACTTGTATTTTGCCCCCCAGCCCCACACGTTCTCCTTGGAGGCCACCAAGGTGGGTCTGGTAATATCCCTCCTCCAGGATGACCCACGGCCTGGGCTCATCGGCTTCTGGAGCAAAAGGCCCCTGAGGTCTCCACTTTGGACGGATTCTTCAAGGCTATGGCCCAGCTATATGAGGATCCACACCTGGCAGCCACAGCGGAGTCTACGCTCCATGCCCTCCAGCAGGGTGACCGCCCTGTGGAGGACTACGTATCCGAGTTCCGGTACTAGAGCGCTGATACCGCTTGGAATGGTGCGGCCCTCTGCCACCAGTTCCAGCTGGGACTTTCCGAATCTCTTAAGGATGAATTTGCACGTGTCGGGGTTCCTCATACCCTGGAAGCGCTTATTAATCTGGCCATCCAGATAGACCGTCGTTTGCGGGAGCGCAGCGCAGAGAGGGTCACCGTGTCCCTGCGCCCTTCCTGGATGCCTCACCAAGCACCTACCCTTCCAGGTCCCAGCTCAATGGCAACCCCCTCCTCCTCCTCCTCTCCACAAAGTCATCCTGAGTCCTGGTGGTCTAGCTTTTTCCGCCCATCCTTATCCCTAGAAGAACGCCAGCGGCAGATGAACGGTAATTTGTGCCTCTACTGCGGCAGCTCGGGGCATCTCCTAAGAAGTTGCCCCGCCAAGACTGGCAAGAAACCTACTCCAGTCGTACGGGAGGTACTATCCCTGCCGGGTTCTCAGCCGCACCTGACCCTCCGCATCCTGTTGCAGCTCCCCGACAAGGACATTCAAGTGTCGACTATTCTGGATTTGGGAGCATGTCGATCCGTTTGGCCGATGGGTCAGCCATCAAGTCAGGTGCAGTAAATCAGGAAACCTTTCCTTTGCCGACCCGGACAGCTGAAGGCCACACTGAGTTACTGGTGCTGGACGTCATCGCTTCCCCGTTGAGTCCCGTGATCTTGGGTCTCCCGTGGCTCCGAGCACACAGTCCTCACATTGACCTCACATTGACTGGAACTTGGGTGAGGTCCAGTTCCGGTCCCCATACTGCCGGGATAACTGCTCCCCACCATCCCAGATAGCACCGCCAATGGTGCTCTCCCTCAATCCTGACCCGGACCAGGAAACCCGCCTTGCTATTCCCGAAGCGTACCAAGACTTCTGGGACGTCTTTAGTAAGAAGGGAGCAGACACCTTACCTCCACATCGGCCATACGATTGCCCGATAGACCTGCTGCATGGAGCCGAGATTCCTTTCGGCAGAATATTCCCGCTCTCCGAAGTGGAGCTTGCGGCTCTCAAGGCCTACATCGAGGAGAATTTACAGAAGGGTTTCATCAGGCCTTCCACGTCCCCAGCAGGAGCTGGGATCTTTTTAGTGGAAAAAAAGGATCATACTCTCCATGTATTGACTACCGGCATCTTAACAAGATCACAATCAAAAACAGATACCCCCTGCCTCTGGTTCCGGAACTGTTTCAGCACCTCGGCTCTGCAGCCGTGTTTACCAAGCTGGATCTTCGGGGGGCTTATAATCTGATCCGCATACGGGAAGGGGATGAATGGAAGATGGCGTTTCGCACACGATTTGGCCACTTTGAATATTTGGTCATGCCCTTCGGGCTGTGCAATGCCCCGGCCACTTTCCAGCATCTGGTCAACGATATCATCAGGGACTTTCTTGATCAATTTGTTGTAGTATATCTGGACGATATCTTGATCTTTTCCCCCTCCCTAGAGGAACATCGGAAACACGTCAGGCGTGTACTCAGCCGCCTACGACAGCACGGCCTGTATGCTAAAGCCGAAAAGTGTACCTTTGAAAGCACGAAGATCGCCTTCTTAGGATTCCTGATTTCCACCTCTGGCACAACCATGGATTCCCAAAAAGTCGCAGCTATTGTGGACTGGTCCCCACCGGCGGACAAAAAGGCGGTACAATGCTTCGTTGGCTTTGCCAATTTTTATAGAAAGTTCATCCGGGGTTTTTCTGCTTTTATCTCCCCGATAACGCAGCTAACCAAACAAAACACCCGCTTCACCTGGACCCCAGAAGCACAAAGTGCCTTTCAGACCTTAAAGAGGCTATTCACCTCAGCATCTGTTTTTAAACACCCTGACTCCACGCGGTCCTACATCTTGGAGGTAGATGCTTCGGAAACCGCCATCGGGGCAGTCTTGTCCCAGAGACAGGGGACAAAGGCGTCCCTGCACCCCATCGCCTTCTTCTCACAGAAGCTCTCTCCCCCTGAGAGAAACTATGACATGGGTGACAGGGAGCTTCTAGCTATTAAATCCGCCCTGGAGGAATGGCGGTACCTCTTGGAAGGGGCTACTCACCCAGTTTTGGTCTTCATGGACCACAAAAACCTAGAGTATCTTAGGACTGCCAAGAGACTTAGACCCCGCCAAGCACGATGGGCCCAATTTTTCTCCCGGTTTAATCTACACATTACGTACCGGCCCGGATCCAAGAATGTCAAGCCAGATGCGTTGTCTAGGATGTTTCACGAAACCGGAGAAATTCCCCCGCCTGACACCATCCTACCAGCGCACCACTTCCTGCTAATCCAAGAGGATCTCCTAACTCAGATCAGGCAAACGTTGGCCAGCTCCGCCATACCCGCAGTTCCTGGACTTGCTCTCAAGGATGGTTTATGGTGGTCGGGTCGCCCTGGAACTCTGCCATGACCATCACTTAGCCGGACACTTTGGTCATCGGAAAACTACCGAGCTACTTGCCCGCACCTTTTGGTGGCCACAGTTGAGAGAGGACTGTAGAAATTACGTGAAGGCCTGTCCTGTCTGTGCTAGGAACAAGGTGGAAAGAACCAGAGTCTGGGGTCTATTAAATCCATTACCTGTCCCTGAGCGCCCGTGGGCACAGATCTCAATGGACTTCATTGTGGAATTGCCCCCATCCGCAGGCTATACAACGATCTTCATGGTGGTCGACTGCCTCACGAAGATGGCACACTTTATCCCGATGGCACCCCCTCGGCCACAGAAACAGCCAAAGTCATCATCCGGGAAGTTATCCGCCTACACGGCATTCCGAAAAGCGTGGTATCAGACAGAGGGGTGCAATTCACCTCCCGAGTCTGGAGGTCCCTGTGCTCCCTCTTAGGAATCAAGTTAACCTTTTCATCGGCCTACCACCCACAGTCCAACGGCCAAACGGAAAGGACCAACCATACCCTCTAGCAATATCTCCGATGCTACTCTTCCTACTCCCAAGATGACTGGGTCTCCTTGTTACCACTAGCCGAGTTCGCCTACAACAATTCCATCCATTCTGCCACCAAGCAGTCTCTGTTTTGGGCGAATCTAGGCTACCATCCCACATTCCTGCCTGTTTCCGTCCCAGAAAGTGCCATCCCGGCCACACAGGAAATCACCAAATTTTTGGAAGAAAACAACAAGATGCTGCAGGAGACCCTTGCGCAGACTCAGGAACATAACAAGGTACTTTATGATAGGAAGAGACGCGGAGAGCTGGACCTCCAGCCTGGCAATCGGGTCTGGTTGGCGACCACTAATCTGTGACTGTCCTGTCCATCAAAAAAGCTGGGACCAAAATTCATAGGACCTTTCCCAGTTAAAAAGAGGATTAACAAGGTGGCCTATGAACTTGACCTGCCATCCTCACTCAAGATCCATCCGGTGTTCCATGTCCACCTCCTAAAGCCAGTGGCCAAGGATCTGTTTCCTGGACGACGGTCGGCTCCACCTGGACCAGTAGTAATAGAGGGAAAGGAGGAGTTCGAGGTGGAATCAATTCTCGATTGTAGAAGAAGAGCTGGAGGAGTACAGTTTCTGGTAAAATGGAAGGGTTATGGCCCCGAGGAAAACTCATGGGAGCCTGAAAGCAACTTTCATGCCCAGGAAATGGTCAGAACTTTTAGGAGAAACAATCCAGCCAAGAGCGCCCAGATGGGCATCCGGAGGCTGCCCTTTGGGGGGGGGGCAATGTCAGGAAAAGACTGTTCTCAGCCTTTCCGCGGTGTTGCGCGCGCCTGTGCGCGTTCGCGCGTGCCCGTGCGCGCACACGTGCCGGAAACGGCACCTGGCGGCCCTATTTCAGTCAGCAGAGCCCTGCAGCCAGTGCTGTCCGCTGTACAACGTTCCCTGCACCCGTGACCCCCCCCGGTGACTACTTTTGTGTGATTTCCTGTTCCTGTGATATCTGCCTGCATCTGACCCCGGCTTGTTTGCGACCATCCGCTTGCCTGCTCCCACTGTACTTCTGCTGCCAGCACGTTGCCGACGCTGCCTGTACCCGACCATCCGTTTGCCTGATCCCGTTGTACCGCACCGCCTGCCAGTTGCCAACCCGGACTGAACCACTACTCTCCTGTCTTGCACAAGCTACCTTGGACTTCTCCTTACCACCTGAAGATTGTCCAGCCCTCGTGCCCCCCTGTGCTCCAGAGCTCCCTGTCCACACTACCAGGGGTTCTCGAACCAGGGCCGCAAGAGAGGTTGCCCCCGCATAAGCCACACTCTACCACCAGGTACGTGACACTTTTGTTGCCAGCGGTTTAGACATTAAGGCTGTGTGTTGAGTTTTTTTGGGGGGACAGCAAATTTACACTGTTATACAAGCTGTACACTCACTACTTTACATTGTAGCAAAGTGTATTTTCTTCAGGAAAAGATATGATAAAATATTTTAACAAATGTGAGGGGTGTACTCACTTTTGTGAGCTACTGTATATTCTTTCACTGCCTGAATGGACTCTATATACTATACACTAGGGTTGCACCGATACCGTTATCGGTGCCGATACTAAGCATTTTCGCGAGTATCGGTACTCGTGAAAATGTTCCGATACCAGATACTGATACCGGGAGTGGCATCAGCTGGGGCAGGACACGCTTCTCCTCCCCTCCAGCCAGTGCCATCCCCAACTCTTTCTCCCAGTGGCATCGCTCCGGGCCGCCGGTCCTAACAAACATTTTTGAGAGAAGGATGTTCAGGTACCCTTTTCCCCACAGCTGCCCACAGTGTGGGTTAGGAAGTGAGCTGACGTCCCTGGCCACAGGAGATCAGCCTTTGACATCAGGCTCTGCCAGCCGGTGTCTGGTGTTTAAATCCGGAAGTGTACACAGCTCCAGACACAGGTATGGTGAGAGACAGCGTGCATTCCAGACAGCAGAAGCGCAGCCAGATGGTATGAAGTCGGGCTCCGCGCCTCCTGTATGACATGCTTGTTGTGGCATATGTGCTGCTGTTACCCCGAGACATTTGGGAGAGTGAGAAGTATGTCCTGTGGTGAGTTTGGGGGACACATACTTCCTCAGGTTGTCACGGTTGTGTAGAACTTCCTGTGGGCCTGCGTCAGTGCCAGAGAGGAGGGAGCCAGAAGGAGCTGCGGACTCTTTCCCATCCTGTTAGTGGAGTGCTCCTCTATAGAGGGTGTTAGGAAAGAAAAGATTTGCCTGGTGAAGCCAGGCCATGTTCTGGACTTTTTTGCCGAGTTTTGCCGTTCACCAAATAGCCCTATTTAAGCTCCCTGCACCTGTCAGCAGGTGCTGTCCGTTCTACAGCGTCTGAGTACCTGTGAGCTTCAGCTCTCCTACCTGAAACCTGCTTCCTGTGTTGTTCCTGTGTACCGACCCGGCTTGCTCTGACCTGCTACCTATCTGCTTGCACCGACCCCGGCTATCCACAACCATCCGCTTGTCCGACCCTTCTGTACCTTGCCGCCAGCCTGTGAACGAACTCTGCTTGGACCTTGACTATTCTTCTGCCTGCCCCTTCTGTGCCTCTCTGATCCGCCAGTTGCCGACCCAGCCTGTACGACCACTCTTCTGTCTGCACGACCTTCTGGAGCCTCACATCACCACCAGTGACCATCCAGCCCTCGTGCCATCCCGCACTCTGGGACTTCCTGTCTACACTACCAGGGGTCCCAGAATCGGGTGTGTAAGAGTGGTTGTTCCCTGCTA
>BLSH010064736.1:54392-79677 GCA_018402905.1 Glandirana rugosa
GAAGCGACCGGATGCGAGGGGCGAGACACGACAGACGGTCGGTTAACCGGTGTCCTTGGAAGGAATCAGGGAATTCAAGCTCGGAATGTGCAAAGAATGAGGTGCAGAAAAATTGCGCACTAACCAAAATTATTGGAGAACTTGCCCTTGACAAGCCCAAAAAAGGCTGAATCTCCAGGGTTTGGAAGGTTACTGGGGGAAAGGGTCGATCACAGATCCTTTGTCTAGTTTGGCCTGTAGCAGGGTATCGATGGCTTGTTTGTCGAGAGTTGCTGACTGGAGGCTTTTTTTGCACTTGTGAGTGGAGAGAGGTAGAGTGCTGAAGCCGGTGTGGAATCCTGAGGTGGCGGGGGGTTGAAGGGGCAACTTGTGGCGACATTTGTGCACCAGTTTGCAGTGTGGCCAATTGGCTGGCAGACAGCACAGAGCGGGGAGCGTAGGCCAGCGAAGTGGCGAAAAGAGTTCCGTGTTGGTGACACTCAAGTCGGTCTTGAGACAAAACAAGAGGATGTGTGTCAAAAAGGGGGTGTGGAAGAGGGGAAAAGGAATGAAGTGGGATACAGAAATTCAAGAACGAGGAAAGAGAAGTACAGGAACAAAATGACAGGCATAGATAGAGCCGATGGTGTTCTACGGTCATAGAACACTGTATAGTGGAAATTTAGAAAACTCAAGAAAGTGCGTGGCACTCGAGGTGAGCCAGGAGGCGACTGGCCAGGTAATCGATAGCTCGGGTGCCTGTCTGTGCTGGGCACAAACGTATGGACTAGAGCCCCAGGGCATGCTGGGGCAAGCAGCTGGAGTCTGGTACAGCCTATGTAGGAATGTTTCGGTCTGTAGATTTATGACGCATGCTCGGTCTGCTTAACTCTTACACTGTCAGCAAGTTGATGTTCAGCGACCTTGTCTGTGAGGTGGAGAGTCGGTCTCCGAAAAGAGAGTGTAATGCATAGACATATGTGACAGTAACTAACGCCCAACCTTAGTATGCCAAATGGTGTATGTAAAATCGAAGATTTAGTGACAGAGTGCTGCAGAATATGTGACAGAAAAGACCCGTGAACTACACCTGACTAACGCTCTATCATTAAGGTCCTGGTATGGATCGAACCTGTAGTAGGAGTGACATGAGTGAAAAAGTTCTCTCTCTTTTATTTCCCTACACGGGCTGTCCCACCCTTGTTATGCTGGTGGCCCTGATGAAGAAGCAATCCCTACGTTGGGAGGGTTTTTTCCCTTTTTTTTTTTTTTTCGGGGAAAACGTCCAATCTGATGCAGGATGCGACCTGAACTTGACTGACCTAAGGAGAAATGACAGAGAAAACGATGAGTGGCCCGTATGTTAATGCCACTGGAGGCATTAAGTGCCACTAAAATGGCGTGTGGCTGATTGTGTGCCACTGAGAATGTGCTTGTAATGGGGTGGTGTTTGTCCTTGCTCGAAGCGATTGCGAGGGATTGGTGATGATGCGTGCTCGCATTGGTTGCGAGGAGTTTATGTAAATGTGTGCTCACAGTGATTGAGAGGCATTATGTTGATGCGTGCCCGCAGAAATTGCGAGGAATTTACGTAAATACACGCATGCAGCGATTGTAAGGAGTTTGACAGTGAGTGTTCGCAGTGATTGCGAGGGGTTTGCGATGATGCGTGCTCGCAGTGATTGCAAGGAGTTACAAAAATATGTGTTTGCAGTGATTGCAAGAAGTTAAAGTTTGAAATGCATGCTTGCAGCGTTGCGGGGAGTGTCAAACGTGCTGGCAGCGATTTGCAAGGCGTTTAGTTAAGCATACTTGCAGCATTTGTAAGAAGTTTGTGTTTGTACATGCTGACAGAGACCGCAAGGAGTTTGTATAGTTACGTGATTGCAGCGTTTGCTAGAGGCTTAAATGACAACACGTGCTTGCAGCGATCGCAATGCCTGCTTGCTGTAATGTATGAAGTAACACGTACCTGTGCTTCCAGCGATTTGCAAGACGTGGTCCTCGAATGCATGCTTTCAAGAACCTGTACTGATAAATTGCTGCGATTGCAAAATTGACCTATAGATAGGTGAAGGATGAAGATAGTCATGAACCGATGCGAATCGGTAGTAGGAACGGTCATGAACCGATGCGAATCGGTAGTAGGACCGGTAATGAACCGATGCAAATCGGTAGTAGGAACGATCATAAACCGATGCGAATCGGTAGTAGGAACGATCATGAACCGATGTGACTCGGTAGAAGGAACTGATATTAACCGATGCGACTCGGTAGAAGGAACGGTCATGAACTGATGCGACTCGGTAGTAGGGACTGGTATGAACCGATGCGACTTGGTACCGGGGACTGACATGAACCGATGCGACTCGGTACCGGGGACTGACATGAACCGATGCGACTCGGTAGCAGGAATAGACATGAACCGATGCGACTCGGTAGAAGGAACGGACATGAACCGATGCGACTCGGTAGCGGGAACTGACATGAACCTATGCGACTCGGTAGTGGAATGACATGAACCAACATGAGTAATAGGAAATGACATGAATCGGTAGTAGGAAGTGGTGTGAACCGATGCTAATCGGTAGTAGAAAACCACACAAAGCGCTGAGAATCGGCAGTGGAATAACATGAACTGACATGCGTCAGCAATAGGAACTGACATGAATCGATGCGATTTGGTAGTAAGAAATGACATGAATCGATTTGATTTGGTAGTAAGAAATGACATGAATCGATGCGATTTGGTAGTAAGAAATGACATGAATTGATGCGATTTGGTAGTAAGAAATGACATGAATCGATGCGATTTGGTAGTAAGAAATGGCATGAATCGATGCGATTTGGTAGTAAGAAATGACATGAATCGATGCGATTTGGTAGTAAGAAATTACATGAATCGATGCGATTTGGTAGTAAGAAATTACATGAATCTATACGATTTGGTAGTGAAAAACGGTATGAACTGATGCGAGTCGGCAGGAAGGGTAACCGATCGGGAAGAGAACATGAACTGGGTAAACAACATGACCGGTATGAATCGGTAACTAGGTACACGTTGGACTGTGGCAAGTATCTGGCATGGATCGTTTGTGGGGTAGGACATGCACCGATGCAAATCGGTAGTCAAGAAAATAACAAGAACCGATCGAAATCGTTTGAAGGGAAGGAATGAACCGATACGAATCGTTAGATAGGGTAATAAAACGAAGAGAGTAAGTGACATGGTCCGATGCGACTTGGTGTGTGTAATGCATCCGATACAAACCGTTGTGACTAGGCTCGAATCAGATTGTGGTGAGTATGCAATGGATTCGGTACAAATCGATTGTGAGGTGAATGGTATGATCGATACGAATTGGTTGTAGCATGCATGAAATTAATCTCATACGAGTTTGAAATGGCTTCAACTGAACACCAACCACCCAACCCCCGAGGCTAATTGAGTGCAGCCAAGGCCCAGGTGGGTCCAACTACCCCTCAATCAGCCACAGAAGCTGTGCAAACAACACATGCTAATCACCCAAAGGATGCGATGGCAACCCCCATAGACAGTGAATGCTGTGAGCAACAAAGCCTTCATCGAGTGATATTGGATAACGGCCGACAGTGGCTCGAGGCTCTGCGCATGAATCATAGAAATAGGCAGAGGGAACCTTCAAATCTACCATGCATGTGTCGTATGATGTCGGGCCACGACCCACAACAACTTGGAGGAGATGCAGGATAGGAAACATAATGAATTGTAACATAGCGTATGAAATGAAAGAATTCGAATCCTACCTGCAACAGCGAGCGAGCTGGTAATCAAAGCACAGACTCACAAACATGAAGTGAGCTGGGGAGAGCCGGCCCAGTAACATGTGCTATCGTGCACTGGAACCGACAAAGAGCATGGAGAGTGAGGGTGCTTAAATACCCTCCGGGCTCCTCCCATAAATTCAGGCCAGCCCACTGGCCTTTCTACATATATATTCACTCAATCATCTGGTCCTGATTACTTTAAGTGCAGCCAATTGATCTGATCGCCTCTGCTGGATGCCTGCATGCAGTATTCCTGACAGAGCAGTATAGAGTGGTCTGACACTTGCAGGAGTCATTACCCTACTCTCCTGTGCTCCACTCCCATGCACAGTATATAGATATACAGTTGTGCTAATACGTTTACATACCCTGGCAGAATTTATGATTTCTTAGCCATTTTTCAGTGAATATGAATCATAACACAAAAACTTTTCTTTCACTCATGGTTAGTGCTCGGCTGAAGCCATTTATTATCAGTCAACTGTGTTTACTCTTTTTAAATCATAATGACAACAGAAACTACCCAAATGACCCTGATCAAAAGTTTACATACCCCAGTTCTTAATATTGTGTATTGCCCCCTTTAACATCAATGACAGCTTGAAGTCTTTTGTGGTATTTGTGGATGAGCCTCTTTATCTTCTCAGATGGTAAAGCTGCCCATTCCTCTTTGCAAAAAGCCATCAGTTCCTGGGAGTTCTAGGGCTGTCTTGAATGAACTGCACGTTTGAGATCTCCCCAGAGTGGTTCAATGATATTGAAGTCAGCAGACTGAGATGGCCACTCCAGAACCTTCACTTTATTCTGTTGTAGCCAATGGCAGGTCGACTTGGCCTTGTGTTTTGGATCATTGTCATGCTGGAATGCCCAAGTACGTCCCATGTGCAGCTTCCTGGCTGATGAGTGCAAATGTTCATCCAGTATTTTTTGATAACATACTGCATTCATCTTGCCATTAATTTTGACCCAAATTTCCTGTGCCTTTTCAGCTCACACATCCCCAAAACATCAGCGATCCACCTCCATGTTTCACAGACCTTGTTGACTCCTCTCCAAATGAAGCGTTTATGGTTGTGGCCAAAAAGCTAAATTTTGGTCTCATCACTTCAAATGATTTTGTGCCAGAAGGTTTGAGGCTTGTCTCTGTGCTGTTTGGCGTATTGTAAGTGGGATACTTTGTAGCATTTGCATAGTAATGGCTTTCTTCTGGCGACTTAACCATGCAGCCCATCTTTCTTCAAGTGCCTCCTTATGCATCTTGAAACAGCCATACCACATGTTTTCAGAGAGTCCTGAAGTTATTTGTGGATTTTTCTTTGCATCCCGAACAGTTTTCCCAGCAGTTGTGGCTGAAATTTTAGTTGGTCTACCTGACCGTGGTTTGGCTTCAACAGAATCCCTAATTTTCCACTTCTTGATTAGAGTTTGAACACTGCTGATTGGCATTCTCAATTCCTTGGATATCTTTTTAAATCACTTTCCTGTTTTATACAGTTCAGCTACCTTTTCCAGCAGATCCTTTGACAATTCTTTTGCTTTCCCCATGACTCAGATTCCAGAAACGTCAGTGCAGCACTGTATGAAAGATGCAAGGCTCTGTCAGGAGTCCAGAAACTCATTGACCTTTTATACACACACACTAATTACAAGCAAACAGATCACAGGTGAGGATGGTTACCGCTTATAGTGATTCAAACCCCTTTGTGTCAACTTGTGTGCATGTTATCAGGCCAAAATCACCAGGGTATGTAAACTTTTGATCAGGGTCATTTGGGTAGTTCCTGTTGTCATTGTGATTTAAAAAGAGTAAACACAGTATATGTGTAAATTGCGTCAGCCAAACACTAACCATGAGTGAAAGAAATGTTTTTGTGTTATCATTTATATTCTCTGAAAAATAGCCAAGAAATCATAAATTCTGCCAGGGTATGTAAACTTAAGAACACAGCTGTAGGTATACTTTGGTTAAGCTTACAAAATCATAATTGACATTAAGTATCATTTACTGGTGTGTGACGTTTATTCAGTTGTGAACTCTACTCTGTGTGCTTAATCTTACCCTGTTGGATCAAAGTTCTTTATTTGACATATCCTTTGAGAAAACATTCCTGATTTAGCTCAACCTGGTGTATTCCATTACTGTGTCATCACTTAAAGGGAAACTAACACAATGAGTAAACCCAGTGTGACAGAGGTGGCAGAGGACTCACAAAGTCAGGGAAACCAGAGGGGTATTGAAATATTTTGTGACCCTCAAGAGGACAGCACTCCATCAATATAACTCAGAAACCAGACACATCAATTTGCTTAATATTATGGGAGTCTTGAGGTCTGATGAGACCAAGATAAACTTATTTGATTTAGATTGGGTCAAGCGTGTGTGGTGGCAACCAGGTGAGGAGTACAAAGACAAGTGTGTCTTGCCTATAGTCAAGCATGGTGGTGGGAGTGTCATGGTCTTGGGCTGCATGAATGCTGCCAGCACTGAGGAGCTACAGTTCATTGAGGAAACCATGAATGCCAACATGTACTGTGCCATACTGAAGCAGAGCATGATCCATTCCCTCTGGAGACTGGGCCGCAAGGCAGTATTCCAACATGATAACGACCCCAAACACACCTCCAAGATGACCACTGCCTTGCTAAAGAAGCTGAGGGTAAAGGTGATGGACTGGCCAAGCATGTCTCCAGACCTAAACCCTATTGAGTATTTGTGGGGCATCCTCAAATGGAAGGTGGAGGAGCGCAAGGTCTCTAACATCCACCAGCTCAGTTATGTCATCATGGAGGAGTGGAAGAGGACTCCAGTAGCAACCTGTGAAGCTCTGGTAAACGTATTCTTTGATGCCATGGCTCGCCTATATCAGGATCCTCACCAAGCCACCACAGCAGAAGCTGCTCTACATGCTCTCCAGCAAGGCCGCCACACATCGGAGGATTATGTATGGAATGATGCAGCGCTCTGCTACCATTTCTGCCTGGGGCTATCGGAGCCATTGAAAGATGAGCTGGCCCATGTCGGTGTACACCAAACCCTGGACGCCCTTATTAACCTGGCAATCCAGATAGACCGGCGTCTCAAGGAACGCTGGGCGGAGAAATCCTCTGGAACTTCTGGGACCCCGCGTCTTACGTGTATGATGCCCTGTGTGCCCAGCTACGCTGCTCCAGTCCCCTCTACCACCACAACTTCTGCATCCGTTGACCACCCTGAACCAATGCAAATAGGGGTCCTCTGTCTGTCGCTTACACCTGAAGATAGACAGCGACGCCGTGCGAACAACCTGTGTCTGTATTGTGGAGAGTCCGGGCACATGGTGAGAAATTGTCCAGCCAAGTCTGGTAAGTGGCATACCAATGTCAGCAAGGAAGAATCTCCTATCATCAGTAACGTTTCTCACTTGACTCTCTCCATCTCTTTGCAGCTTCCCGGAGGGAATATCCAGGTATCGGCAATTATTGATTCCGGGGTGTGTAGCCGATTCGTGGATCAAACCTTTGCAGCGCTACACCAGATGCCCCTGCGCCCCAAGGTGCACAAGATGACCATCTGCCTAGGCGATGGAACTGCCATCAAATCCGGCACGGTCAAGTACAAGACTCTCCCAATACCTGTTGCGACGGCTGGTGGTCATCAAGAACTAATGATCTTGGATGCCATTGCATCCCCAATCTTTCCCATCATCCTTGGCCTACCCTGGCTCAGGGCACATAGCCCGTACATTAACTGGTCTACTGGGAATATCCAGTTCCCATCTGCATACTGTTCCCATCATTGCCTACATCCAACCCAGGAAGTCGGTCCTACACTGCTAAGTTTGGACTCTGAACCTGATCCGGAAACCCGCCAAGCTGTACCTCCAGCCTACCACGACTTCCTGGATATGTTCAGCAAAAAGGGGGCTGAAAAATTACCTCCACACAGGTCTTATGACTGCCCCATTGAACTTTTACCGGGGGCATAGGTACCTTTTGGCCGAATATACCCGGTGTCTGAACTTGAAGTATCTAGATGAGAACCTGGAGAAAGGATTTATCTGGCCTTCCACATCTCCTGCCGGAGCCGGAATATTCTTTGTAGAAAAGAAAGATCACTCTTTGTGTCCTTGGGGTCAGCTACAGTGTTTACTAAGTTGAACTTCCGTGGGGCCTACAACCTCGTCCGTATTCGGGAAGGTGACGAGTGGTGCCTTCCAAACCCGTTTCAGACACTATGAGTATCTTGTCATGCCCTTTTGGCTCTGCAACGCCCCAGCAACCTTTCAGGACCTTGTCAATGATGTTTTCCGAGATTACCTGGACTTGTTTTCTCCCCTTCTCTCGAGGAACACCGTAAACATGTCTGCAGTGTCTTGAGTCGCCTCTGGCAACACGGATTGTACGTCAAAGCTGAAAAGTGCACTTTCGAACGTTCTAGTATCCAGTTTCTTGGCCTTATCCTCTCTATTACCAGTATCACCATGGATGAAAGCCAGTAAGACCAGAGCTTGGGGCCTACTAAACCCATTTCTAATACCTGAACGGTCTTAGTCCAACATATCAATGGACTTTATTGTCGTGTTGCCCCCAGCCAATGGATACAATACTACTTTTGTGGTCATTGACTGACTGACTAAGATAGCACATTTCCTCCCTATGAAGGGTACCGCCACCCCACTGCCGCTGAAACAGCGGAAATCTTCATAAAGTAGATAGTCCGCCTACACGGAAATCCTGACAACACAGTGTCGGACCGCGGAGTTCAATTCACTTTGCAGTTCTGGAGAGCCCCCTGTTCTGCCCTCGAACTCTCGTTCTCCTCAGCCTACCACCCTCAGACCAACGGCCAAACAGAAAGGACGAACCAAACCCTGGCGCAATATCTCTGCTGCTTCTCGTCTTTCTCTCAAGACAACTGGGTCACATTGATACATTTGTCAGAATTTGCCTATATCAACTGCATCCATTCCGCTACTAAACAGTCTCCATTCTGGTCAAACTACGGCTATTATCCCACTTCCCTTCCAAGTCTATCACCTGAAAGTGTGGTATCAGCTGTACATGAGACCACCAAGTTCCTTGATGAAAATTGAAAATTCCTGCAGGAGACACTTTCTAAAACCCAGGCAAGCAACAAAAAAGCATATGACAGGAAGAGGTGTGGAGAACTAGACCTTCAACCAGGTAATTTATTATTATTATTATTATAAAGGATTTATATCAATACACTTAAATACAGTAGGAATCAGAGGGCCCTGCTCATTAGAGCTTACAATCTAAGAGGGAAGGTCAAAAAATACAAGAGGTAATAACTGTGGGGGATGTGCTGATGCAGAAGATAAATGTAAAGTTGTTAGGTGGGAGCCAGATAGGCTTGTCTGAAGAGATTTTTCAGGGATCGTCTGAAGGTGGACAAAGTAGGAGAAAGTCGGACAGATTGGGGTAGAGCATTCCAGAGGATGGGAGAGGCTCTGGAGAAGTCCTAGAGGCGAGCATGGGATGAGGTGACAAGGGAGCTAGAGAGCAGGAGGTCTTGGGAGGAGTGAAGAGATCGATTTGGTTGATATTTTGAGACCAGGTTAGTGATGTAGCTGGGGGCCAGGTTGTGGATGGCTTTATAAGTTATTGTTAGTATCTTGAATTTAATACGACATTAGGGTGTAGCAGACGCCGGGCGTTTTTTAAGGTGGATGAGCCTGGCGGATGCGTTCGTAATATACTGAAGTGGGAAAAGGCTATTTAGAGGTAAGCCAGTGAGGAGGGAGTTGCAGTAGTCGAGCTGAGAGATGACCAGGGAGTGGATTAGAAGCTTTGTGGTGTCATCGGTTAGGAAGGGGCGTATCTTGGAGATGTTGCGGAGGTTGAGGTGGCAAATTTTGGATAGCGATTGGATGTGGGACTGAAAGGTTAATTCGGAGTCCAGGATTACACCTAGGACCTTGGAGTGGGGGGACGGGTTGATAGTTGAGCCGTTGATTTTGACAGCAAAATCTGGGGAAGTGGCACATGGGGGAGGAAATACCATAAGCTCGGTTTTGGATAGGTTGAGTTTGAGGAAGTGATGTGACATCCAGGCTGATATGTCTGTTAGTAAGTTAGTGATGCGTGAGGAGACAGATGGAGAGATCTGGGGGGTTGAGAGATAGATTTGTGTGTCATCAGCGTAGGGATGATACTGAAAGCCATGGGAGGCAATCAACTGACCCAGGGAGGCAGTGTAGATTGAGAAAAGGAGAGGTCCAAGAACAGAACCTTGGGGGACACCGACAGAGAAAGGGAGAGGAGAGGAGAGGAGAGGAGGAAGTAGAGTTGTAAGTGAAGCTGAAGGAGCGTTGGGATAGGTAGGATGAGAACCAGCGAAGAGTACAGTCACAGAGACCAAAGGAGTGGAGTTTTTTGAGGAGGAGGGGGTGGTCCACTTTGTCAAAGGCAGCAGAGAGGTCCAGGAGTAGTAGTACAGAATAGTGTCCGTTGGTTTTAGGAGTTATTAGGTCATTAGTGAGTTTAAGGAGAATAGGTTCTGTGGAGTGTTGAGGGTGAAATCCGAACTGAAGGGGATCAAGAAGTTTGTTCATGGTCAGATGGTCACTCAGTCAGTTGTAGACCAGTCCTTCGAGGTGTATTGAGGAGAAGGGGAATAAGGAGATGGGGCGTAGTCTGTTAATATTGGCGGGGTCCTGTCATGAAACCACAGTAAACATTCTGTCATGAAACCACAGAAAACATTCATGTCTTATCTGTTGCCTACCTTTGCTGCATGTGTCCAGTTAAAGGCCAGGCCTCCCTCACCTGTGTGCTTTAGTAGGCCCTCCTCAGCTTGTCTCCACCCCAGGCCTTAATTGGAAACAGGATATAACACCTGGCAGTGCAAGCCTGCATTGCTGATCAACGTTTGTCCATGTGTGGCTTGTGTGTGGTTGTCCATTTTGTTTGCTGAGTCTTATCTATGTTCCGATCTTTGGCTTGTCTGACTATCCCTGCCTGCCTGATACCTCGATCTTCGGCTTGTTCTCTGTTTCTCCTGTCTGCTTGTAGCCTTGACCCTTTGGAATTCTTCTGACTATTCTGTGCTATTCCTGTGCTGCTGCTTCCTCTCTTCCACCTGTAGCCAGGCCGAGCGTGAGCTAGGGGACCCCGGGGGCCGCGACCTGGATCCAGTTGCAGCCAACCCCATCCTCACCACTAGAGGCTCTGGTGAACACCCACTGGCTCTTTTTGTGCCCTGGGAAAACCGATGCACTAGCTCCCTGTGTTTCAGTGTCCATGCTCCAGGGGGCCCTCTCCCCGTATCAGCCGGAACTCTTTAGCAGCAGTCAGCCATAGGTCCACAACCTTGTGGTGCGCTACACAACCCTTGGTGCGATTCGCACTCCAGCGGTGCGCACCTGTCACCAGACCCCAAGAGTTGTGACAGGTCCAGTGAGGGCTTTTTAAGGTTAGGGGTGACTAGGGCATGTTTTAGAGAGTTTAGGAAGATTCCAGAAGAGAGGGAAAGGTTGAAAATGTGAGTTAGAGAATGTAGAATCGAGTCGAAGGGTGAGTGTAGCATTTGCGAGGGAGCAGGATCCAGGGGGCAGATGGTTAGATGGGTGTTCAATAAAAGTTTAGCAACCTCGCTAATACTAGCAGGGTTGAATGTGGAAAGTAGTGATTGTATCTGTGGACATGGGGTGTTGAGTGGGAGTGGTTTGTGCCCATTGGAGTTTTCCTCACGAATGTTATCAATCTTAGTTTCAAAGTGATTGGCAATCTCTTGGGCGGTGAGTGAATTAGAAGGTGGAGGACAGAGTAAAGTGTTAAAGATCGAGAAGAGTTGACGGGGACTGAATGATAATGTGTGATAAAGTAGGTCTGTTTGGCAGTTTGGAAGCAGGAATACTATTTTAGGAGGGCAGATTTGTAATGTTTGAAGTCTTCTTGAAGCTTAATCTTATATCCACAGACGCTCAAGAGCGCTGTATTCCGTAGCCAGCTAGCAGAGGGGAGGCAGGGCAGGGCTGGAGCTCCACTGACGCTCTGACCCCGCCCCATGCAGCCTGTGTGCTCAGGAGTGAGTGGCTCAGTAAAAGCAGGAATCAGAGTGCAGCCCTGCCCCCCCGGATCGCTGTATGTCCCAGCCAATAAAGAGGGGCAGGGCCAGGAGCTACACTGATGTGCTGACCCCGCCCTATTCAGCCTGTGTGCTTGGGTGGGAGCGGCTGTAGACAGAGCAGAGATCGGAGTGGGGGCCCCACCCCTAGACCTCTGAAAGTGTATGGGGAGCAGGCTGGCCAGGTATGTCCTTACACCCATAGAATGTCTGACTGCTCTTCCTGAAACTCTGAGCTGTGTTATTCAATTGTAAACTTGTGCATTGGTGAAAGTTATCTGACCATCTCATGTACCATGTTGTAATCTCTGGAAATCTCATGCACCATGTCGCAGTCTCAGGTAATCTCATATACCATACTGCAGTCTCTGGTAATCTCCTGTACCATGCCACAGTCTCTGGTAATCTCATGTACCATGTCACAGTCTCTGGTAATCTCCTGAGAGGGAAGAGAAAGACAGATGCGCCTCTAAGAGTAACAGTTTAAAAAATCAGACAGGCTTTATTAAAATACATAGGGCTACTCACAAACGTGGTAGAGGGCTGCACATTGCAGTGTCAGCCACTGCTGGCTTCTTTGTGGAAAGATCCTGCTTGGGCTGGACTGGGTCAGCGTCCGGAGTGCGGTAATCTCCTGAACCATGCTGCAGTCTCTGGTTATCTAATGTACCATGCCGCAGTCTCTGATAATCTCCTGTACCATGCTGCAGTCTCTGGTAATCTTATGTACAATGCCGCAGTCTCTGGTAATCTCATATACCATGCCGCAGTCTTTGGTAATCTCATGTACCATGCCGCTGTCTCTGGTAATCTCATGTACCATTCCGCAGTCTCTGGTAATCTCTTGCAACCAATCAATGAGTGGTAATGATGTGCAGTAACCTCTAGGAACCAATTGGCAAGCAGAAATTGTGTGTTGTAACTTCTAGCAACCAGTCAGTGAGTGATAATGGTAGGCTGTAAACTCTGGCAACCAATTGCAATTGCTGCATGATCTGCTGCAGTAAACTGATTTTGAGTTTACCTGCTATTTTTTTTGTATGTCTCAGAATGGAGGGAGCCCCAAGAAAATGTTTGCCCAGAGTCTAATGCTGTCCCTCCTGGATTGGCTCCTCTCCTCCAGCCAATGAGGAAACGGGAGGGAGCAGGATGGGAGGCTGCCTGTGCTAGCCATATTGAGAGTTCAATGAGTAGAGGGATGGGGTCAGGGGGGGATTCCCCCGCAGCTGCCGACAGAAAAATCATCCAGTAAGCATGGATGCATACATTTTCTGTACTCCCCATTTATGAACTCCTCCAGTTCCAGTTTATCTTATGATTATGTGTCAGCAGCAAGGACCAACACTTCAGTTCTGGGTGCAACATCTATGGCCTTGACACCCATCCACAGGCTGTCTGTTTCAATCACAGCCCAAACAGCACTGGTTCCTGAAAGGGGCCCCCGACTTAAAGGATAACTAAACCCAAGACCAAAAATGTATTATACTGCATTATATTTTTTCAAGATGAGAACATTTCAGCAAGTACAGAAAATACCTGTTGATCTTGCTAGAAATGAAATGTCCTGTGAGGTGTAACTGAACATAAATTGCTACTGCAGGTTCCACTGACTAAATAGCCTGGTGATTCAATCCCTGTCAAGTGCAGCTTCCACATGGCTTGTCTTGACCAGATATCAACAAACAGAAGAATGATGAAAGCGCACACCTAAAGCTGCTTGATTTCAAATGTGACAGGAAGGCTTCAGCTCTATCCCCTCCTGAACCATGCCCCTCTAATGCATTTCACCTGTCATGGGCTTAATCATAGAGGGGGGAGTGGAGAAGTGTTTGAACGGATAACTGACCTATGATCGATTTATAACAGATTTGAAATTGAGCAGCTTTAGGTGTATGCCTCCATCTTTGTCCTGACTTTCCTGACTCCTGTAAAGTGTACCAAAGGTTATCTTCCTTCCTAGCTATCTCTTCTCTAAACCAGCAATTGCACTTCCTCCATGTAATGGAAATGAGGAGAATAAGACATGTTTGTACTCCATATCAAAAGAGAAGAATAGGGTGACAACCACGGATACCTCCATAGATACAGTGGAGAAGTGTTGTAGCCAATCAGGGGCAGGAAGTGTGTTATTTGCAGGATTGCCAGGTGAAAAGGCAAATGACAGGGACAAGAATCTGCTGAATCCTACTGCTGTTTTTGATATCTGTGAGTGGCTAGCTGCATTGCCATTTGTCTATTCTCAAGGTGCAGGGGGCTGACCTGAGGTGTGAAGGCGTGATGCTGCAGGAATTATGATGATCTGATGCTTCATACTACCATATGTGCAGGACTCCACCATCAAAACCAAAGTTAAAGTAAGATTAAAAACAGCATTATATGGCAGCTCTGATCTAAAGTGGCCCAATCTGTCAGATTAAACTATAAAATCTAGCGTACTCTAGTCCACACATCCTGGCACCCCGTGAAAGTGCCACCCCCCCCCCCCCCAGGCTACTAAGTCTAAAATGCCCGGGCCTATTTCTTGTCCCAGTCCGGGCCTGGAGAGATGTACTCACTTTTGTGAAACTTTGTATGTATCTATATATGGTACATGGGAGTGGGGCACAGGAGAGTAGGGGAATGACTCCTGTAAGTGTACTCTCTACTGCTCACTCTAATGAAAACAGCAAAGCAGCAGATAAGCAAGTATAACACCAAGAATAGTAAATATAGCAATATTCAGCCTGCTCTGAGAGAGAGAGAGAGAGTTATTTTGGTGAATGCAACTGTATAAGAATCTTCAGCAAAGTAATATATGCTCCCTAAGTGGGGGGAAGAATGAAACTTGGTTGCAGTCCAATGTCACTTGCTTGAAAGTTCAGTTGATCTTTAGCTAGCTTTCTGTAGATTAAGTGGTATACACCAAGTATTGGTTGATAAAACAATGCAAATCCAAAGAAATGTAGTGTAATCAGATATAGCACTCTTTCTGCAGAAGGACAATAAAAGCTTCACAGTGATCACTGACTTGCAAAATCTGTGGAACTACAAGTAGCAACAACTGATGCAAAGTAAGGCTGCCTGTGTGTACCGTTCACACTCAAAGTGAAGAAATAGGCCTCTTTTAGTATCAAATATGCTAGCAGCTATAAGAGTAAGGCTGTCTGTGCACCGTGTCTGTTAGGATGGGTTTTCACCCACTCACCACACAAGAACAGAAGATGCAGATGCTGTATACATCGGATATAATGATGATGATGATGTCTTCAGTCTATGGCTCTTAGGATTGTCTCCAGCTTCCAGGCTCTCTCAGATCTGTCACCCCTGCAGGGTGTATGGTGCAGGAACAGGCCCCGATTGCGGTGGGGCAGGATATTCAAGCTGCTTGCTGATGTCCCGCAGGGTATCTGGATTGATGAGTCTGTGAAAGCAGGCCACGACCCTGCTGCTTCCAACAACAGATTCCCTGCATACAGGTCCACGTCAGTCCAGAAAGAGCGCTCCAGGCCCAAAACCTCTGTTTTTATAGTCTCTCCCACAAGGCACTTCTTCTCCCAGAAACCTCCGCTTCCCCACAGCCTGTTGGTAGGTGTAGTTTCTCCCAGGTACAGCCAGGGGGCAAATCCTTACAAGTAATCTACATCCCCCAGAATGCCAGAATGCATCACTCTCTTGTCAAAATCAGAGTCACAGATCAGCCAAACTGAAACACTAGGGGAAAAATTACATTATATGTAATAGCAGAAAACTTCTTCTAGTTCTAGTCTTCTAGAAATGTCTTCTAGTCTAGGAATGTGTATACCCAGCTCCTAGCTACACAGGACTCTATCGCTACCTGAAACTTCCCACATTGTGGGCTCACCAAAATAACACAGCAGGGGCCTCTGTATCAAAGATGACTGCCCACTGTGCCAAGATTTGGAGAGAACTTTGTCTTCAGTCAGACACAGGCTCTCCCAAGATGGCACCCAGAGATCTTTACAGAGGACACACTCGTGCCATTCTATGTCTCCTGCCCCCCAGATAGAACAAAAGTGCAGAACTTCATCTTACATGCACTTGCTGCTAAGCCCAACCTCTAAACACTTCTGTTCGCTCATCATTATGATAGGCAGTCTTGCTGGACAATAGGAATGCGCAGGAAGCGCTGACGATTTTCCTATCAAAATGGCCTGAGCTTTAGCTGTCACAGAAAGACTTGAAAGACTGCTGCAGCTACATTATGTGCAGGCACCTCTGGGTATCTCTACACTTCGTAACGGCAGCAGTTTTACTACCCCCCTCCTTTCCCCAATGACAGAGCACATAAGCAAATAGGCCATTTAGAATTCCTAAACCAGATGACCAGTAAACATGTTGTATGTGCCAGGCCTCTTAAACCATATGTAAACACTAACAATAAACGTCTTTTATTTGGTCCTTTTTGTTCTGTTAAATATACCAATGAAAGCGTTTTATTATTCCTGTTTGATAAGTGCAGATAATACCCATTCATCCTGCATGAAATCTTTTGAGCGTACAACGTCCTGTGCTTACTGTTATCAGTAACATTGTGCTCAGTTATCTCTGAGGACTACAGTGCCACATCACTTTATATTATGAAGAAGAAGGTCCTGTAGTCCCATTCAAGATTTAAGAAATGTATTGTCATTCAGTAATAAATAATTATAAAATAAAATTAAGTTGTAGTCACCCAATACTACCCAATACCCAATACTACACATAAAACCCATATGTAACCACACAATCACGTGCAAAAAACAAATAAAAAACACTACAATTTACATGTGACCAGGGTGCAGCATGGTGTAGCAGGCAGTGAACACACAGAGTCTGGGTTAGGTAATAAAATTATATTGTAGAAAAATTCAATACAACTTATTCAGGCAGGTAGGCACACCCAACTAGAGGCACTTATAAATTGTGAGCGCTGAATAAAGACTTGAGAATTCCGACAGGCTCTGCAACGAGGAGCGGAATGTGGCCTGGCCTGTCCACACCCAAAGGGGAGGCTTCCTGAAGAGGGTTAGATGTAGTCCCTGCAGTGTCCCTACTCTTCTAAACCTTCCCCTAACTCTAAGCACTGTCCCTGCCAGACAGGGAACCTGTTCCTACACTAGCCACTCACGTAAATCGCACCAAACCCGGGAGTAGGAGTCTTAAATAGACTCTGCATGACCCAAGATGGTGGATGGAGTCACATGGAGCACCAGCATCCAATCGGACAGTTGTCCCTTTGTGACCGCAGGTAGTCATATAGGAACCAAATTCCTAAAAGCTTCCTTCCCCATCTGCATTGCTGTTTCAGTAGAGGGCTACCTGCAGTAGTGAGTACAGACTGCCTGCATACATACTCAAATTAATCTCTCTGAAATTCCTGCTTAACCGGCCGAATTTCTATCCATCTATGGCCAACTTTACAGGTCCTATGAATTTAACAGGGGAAAAAAATATTTTGCAACCTGGCAGTAAGGAAATACGCCCATGCCGCCAACCGGATGGTAGCAACTAAAACAAGTCATTGCTCAGGTGAAAACTATTTCTCACAATATTGTGGGCTCTCCGGTGACACCTAAGATATCCAGTTCCTGTTTGACCGATACAGTAGGGTGAGTGAGTGTTGCCATCCTAAGACACAAAGTGTGTTACTGGCAGGATCACCAGGTGAATATAAAGCTAAAAGTTACTGGAAAAAAAGAAAACTAATGCAACCACTACAACTAGGGAATGGTAAGCCGCAATGTATTACATTTTTGGTTTTGGGTTTAGATATGTTTTAAGCAAACTCAAAAATGAGTAATAACTTGGAGCAATTTTACCTGCTAACACAGTTCTTATTTCAGGGACATTTAGAAACAATATCCATGTTTATTTGATATTGTGCTCCTTCAAAGGATGTTACCATTTTTAGGGTGTGTGGCGTCCTCCTAGGTAGGTGCTAAAGTGAGTGTACAATATTTTTCGGTTTCTCTGCCTAACAGAGAGACAGTAAGTAAATGTGTGTGCTGTCTGCTTAACAGAGGCTGTGATTGTTTAGCAGAGTCTGCTCAGTGTGTTCTGGTGCTGCTCATGCTGTCTTGAAGTTTCACACTGATCTAGCAGCTATGGGGGGTGCTGGATAGTGGGTGGAAACCTTGCAGCTGAAAGCATGAATATCCATACAGCGCTAACCAATTAGAAGAGGAGGTGCCCCTAAGCATGCTGGGTGCCTGTATTTATATTAGATGAGAACATGGGCTCTGGGTCTTCCTCTACAGAGTGAGGTCCAGGTGAGAAGGGGGCCAGCTGCCCCTCCTCAGCACAGGCTGCCATGGGGCCTCAGGTGGGAGACCCGAGGGCCTGAAACATTGAAGCTGAAACCCATGGTTCTACTGACAGCTGACTAAGGGAGAATGTCCATGGATCCAGTCTGGTATCACGGAGGAAGGTGACTTGTGGCTAGGGCCTTGTGAGTACAGACCCCCTAAATGGATCCTAGAGACTGGTGATGCTAAATCCCGCTCTGTGTGCTAGAAATCAGTTGCTGGATGTAGGCTAAAGGGAACACCGACAGGTGTCTTGAAGAAACAAGGTCTACTAAATTCTTCCTACTACAATGGGACTTTGCTCTATTCTGTACAGTCTGCTGCACAGTTCTACTGACAGTCTGCTAAATAGTTCTACTGCAAAAGCTGTCCTCACATGTCAATAGTTAACTTGAAGTATCCTACTGAATCCTTTCTATCCAAGTTCTCCAAATAAAACAAACAAAAAACATACACATCAGAGACTGCAAACATGATACAAGTGATGGTAAGAGACTGCAGACATGATACAAGAGATGGTCAGAAACTGCAGACATTGTACAGGAAATGGTCAGAGACTGCAGACATGACACAAGAGATGGTCAGAGACTGCAAACATGATACAGGAGATGGTCAGAGACTGCAGACATGATACAAGAGATGGTCAGAAACTGCAGACATAGTACAGGAGATGGTCAGAGACTGCAGACATGATACAGGAGATGGTCAGAGACTGCAAACATGATACAGGAGATGGTCAGAGACTGCAAACATGATACAGGAGATGGTCAGAGACTGCAGACATGATACAAGAGATGGTAAGAGACTGCAGACATACTGCAAGAGACAGTCAGAGACTGCAGACTTAGTACAGGAGATGATCAGAGACTGCAGGCATGATACAGGAGATGGTCAGAGACTGCAGACATGATACAAGAGATGGCAAGAGACTGCAGACATGATTCAAGAGATAGCAAGAGACTGCAGACATGATACAAGAGATGGTCGGAGACTGCAGACATAGTACAGGATATGGTCAGAGACTGCAGACATGATACAAGAGATGGTCAGAGACTGCAGACATAGTACAGGAGACGGTCAGAAACTGCGGACATGTTACAAGAGATGGTCAGAGACTGCAGACATAGTACAGGAGACGGTCAGAGACTGCAGACATGGTACAAGAGATGGTCAGAGACTACAGACATAGTACAGGAGAGGGTCAGAGACTGCAGACATGATACAGGAAATGGACAGAGACAGCAGACATGATACAAGAGACGGTCACAGACTACAGACATGATACAAGAGATGGTCAGAGACTGCAGACAAGATACAAGAGATGGTAAAAGACTGCAGACATACTACAGGAGACGGTCAGAGACTCCAGGCCTGATACAACAGGTGGTCAGAGACCGCAGACATACTACAGAAGATGTTCAGAGACTAAAGACATGATACAAGAGGTGGTCAGAGACCGCAGAAATACTACAGGAGATGGTTATAGACTGCAGACTTGATACAAGAGATCAATGCATCAATGCAGCCTCATCGATGCCCATCAAACGCAGCCTACCAGTGCCCACCAAATGCAGCCTCATCAGTGTCCATCAGTGCAGCCTACCAGTGCCCATGAGTGCAGCCTACCAGTGCCCATCAATGCGCCTACCAGTGCTCATCAATGCACCCTACCAGTGCCCTCCAATGCTGCCTGCCAGTGCCCATTAGTGCAGCCTACCAGTGCCCATCAATGCAGCATACCAGTGTGCATCAGCGCAGCCTGCTAGTGCCCAGCAATGTAGTCTACCAGTGCCAATCAATGCAACCTACCAGTGCCCATCAATGCCGCCTGCCAGTGCCTATCAATGCCAACCAATGCAGCCTGCCAGTGCCAACCAATGCCACCTGCCTGTGCCAACCAATGCCATCTGCCAGTGCTCATCAATGCAGCCTGCCAGTGCCCAGCAAAGCAGCCTACCAGTGCCCATCAGTGCCACCTGCCAGTGCCCATTAGTGCTGCCTGCCAGTGCCCATCAATGCCACATGCCAGTGCCCAGCAATGCAGCCTACCAGTGCCAACCAATGCAGCCTGCCAGTGCCCAGCAATGTGCCCTGCCAGTGCCCATCAATGCCACATGCCAATGCCCAGCAATGCAGCCTACCAGTGCCAACCAATGCAGCCTGCCAGTGCCCAGCAATGCGCCCTGCCAGTGCCCATCAATGCAGCCAACCAGTTCCAGCCAATGCAGCCTGGTAGCGCCCATCAATGCTGCCTGCCAGCGCCCATCAATGCTGCATACCAGTGCCCATCAATGCCACCTGCCAGTGCCCATCAACACTGGTTGCTTAGGATCAGTGTGACATCTATCATAGGAGCCGCTGGTCTTGTAGGCGGGGCTTTAACACAGCGCCGCCGAATGATTCACGCAGAGCTCCATGAGTAAGTTAGCCGCTGGAGAGGAGGAGGAGGAGGGAGGGAGAGCAGGACTTTTCGGCGCCCGAGATCGGCCCAGCTGCAGCCACAGCTCAAAGCAGCCCCAGTCCGGGCCTGGATCTAGGTAGTTCATTGTCTCTTCCTGTAATTGTGTAACTGCCTGCCCATATGAGGTATGAGCAGACAGCTTACACAGACAATCTATAGGAGTCCTGCATGGCACCCAAGATCTGCTGATAGTGGGTGCAATGCTTTCAAGGCTCCTAGTAAAAAAAATAATAAATGCACATTTTTATACCTACAAAAAGATGTGCAGTCATTATATATTTTTTTTTACAAAGGTGAGCCTATCCTTTATAGTAAAATTAGGCAATATCCTTATTTGCCAAAAATAGTTCGCACACAATTCAACTACTTAGTGGCCCTGTAATCCTTTTCTGTGGTTTCTTGTGCCTCCTTGTAAAGCCCTCCGAGAGCTCTCGAACCTCTCCTTTTCCATACGTTTAGAATGAGCAGTGCACATTAGTTGTGGTCATAGGCGTGCGCAGCCTATTGCATTAGGGCGTGCACCCCAAAGATCAAACATGAACGCCACCTGCTTTAGCAGGGAGGAGGCTCTGGTGGTGGGAAACAATTGATTGGAAGCATATTGTGTTACACCCTAAATATGGGTTTAACATGTTCCTAAAGTTGAACCTAGCCTTTAATATAATGGGGGCATTTACACTGGCCACTGGCACCCCCAACCACCCACCTGGTGCTGCCCCTTGAGAATGCTAATGCACATGGTGTGATTAGGGTGTACCTAGGCACACCTGTTACATCCTGTGCACATGCCTATGGTTGTGGCCATGTGCACTGCTCTATGCACACTACAAATCTCATAGTCATAGCCTCCAAAGCATGCAAGAGAGGGTGGCTACTTTCCTACATACAGTGGGACATTGGAGAATGAACGCAGACACCCTCTAACAGGAAGTCAGATCACAGCAGCAACAAAGAAAGGAATCTGGACATTTTAAAGAAGCTGAGGGCAAAAGAAGGGACTGTGTTAAGAATATAAACTTAAATAAAATGTTCTTTTTTTGAAACCAGACTTTATTGTCACTTTATGGTAGTCATAGCACACTGTAGTCATCAGCTCATTCAGACACATGATTGTATTCTGTATTACAGTAATGGTTTGATATATAAAGCTAGTCAGCGCGCACATTGTAAAATAAGCGGTATCTCCCCTCAAGTAAACATGGGTTAAAGAGTATCCATGTATTTACATTCCTCACTGCTCTTTCAAGCTCTGGTTTCCTTCCAGGGCCTTGCTGAAAGGTCATGTTCTCTTTATAAAAATAACCTCTCTCTGTTTCTCTTCCTTCCCTTCACCCATCCTGTTCTCTGCCTCTGACACCGCAGCGGAGGGAGCTGGCGCAGCGGAATGGGTGTTAGGCGACAGGAGCAGAATCCTGGCCCTGGGGCGTACAGTGGGGGGAGGCTGGAGCGAGGCAGAGAGAGGAAGGATGTCACAGACAATAACCGTCACCTCGACATCCCAGGCTCGCCATCCCAGCCTGCCCTCATGCTGGTTTTAAAGACACAAACTCCAGTGCCCTTGCTGGAGATATAGGATTCTTCATGTATTATGGGAGGGTGGACAGTGGTTTCCGTCATATTGCTTTAAATAGCATGTTCACAGCTAGGGACATTGTAAAAACACTATTGCAAGTACAAATTTTGTTTTATAGGCCATTGTTGGCTGCCAATTTCTTCTCTAGGCCAGTGCTGGACAATTTTTGAGATATAGGTGACCTCACACAGTGCTTCAGATATGCCCCTGACATCCCCAGGGGCCACACATAATATTTAGTGCATGTAATGAAATTTTAAGAGGCTGAGGACATACTATAGAAAACAAAGACTGAGTACACCCTTCAGGAGATGCTCAGAGACTGCGGACATAACACAGGTGTATCTAGAGATTGAATACTTACTGCAGGAGGCTGTGGGAGAGACCAGGACATATTACAAGAGATCACTGTCATTACATCTCCTGTACCAAACAATGCTCCCACTCTCAGTTCTGATTGCAGATGGCCTGGGGGCTGCACAATGTGTAACAAAGGGCTACATGAGGCCCTCAGGGCAAAGCAATATATCATCTTCTAAACCAGCTTTTCTCAACGAAGGGCGGTACACACAGGCAGAATATCAGAAGGCATCGATCGTCAATAGAAACCATCTGACATTCGGCCCGTGTGTACGATAGTCACTGCCAGTCCGACAGAAGCCAGGCGAAGGGGCATGACTGAGATAGGTCTGTTAATCGGTATGCGATCAGCGCTCTCAGCCAATGGCTGAGAGCGCTGATTGGTGTGTTCTGTTCTAGTACAGCCACATCACCCGAGCTCTTCAGCTTTTTTTCTCATTCAGAGCGCTGGAATAAATGAAAAAAAAAAAAAAACGAATAGTGTTTACTAGGCTTAATGTTCCTCCACTGGTTCCTAGGCTTCCTAGAGAAATTAGATATTTCTGACTCTTAGATAACTAAGTACTGACAGCTATGATCTTTTTAGTTGTGTGTAAGGGGGTTAATCTTCCCAGTGTAAAGCGTATTCTTCCCATTGCACATAAATGTAAGGGTTGTACTTTCTGATTTGTAAAAAAGAAACAAAGGAAAAATATTGCGCAAAAGGAAAAAGCAAGCTGCACACACCGTACTCGACCATTTAGTGCAAATAAAATAAATAAAAATAAAGTGTTGCGCTAAAAATTCAAATTGTGAAAAAGTTGTGAAAATTGTGATATGACTCATAAAATGTAAATAAATAGTGAATTAATTAATGTATTCAATATAAAGAAGGTAGGTGTCTCCCTCAATGCAGCAAAGAGGAAAATCATGATGGATCATGACCCAGGAGAAATTTATTTTAGATTACTTTAGACTGCTCGGACAAGTTTGACATAGTTTGGGAACCCTGGAAGAAATACCTTAAGATACCCCCTTGATCCGGTTCATTCTCCACTAGGGCAGTGCCTCCCTGGTGTCCATCTTTCTCTCTCTCTCCTTCTTAGTTTCCCTTCTTCTCTTTCCTTGTCTATTACTATAGTTTGATACAGTAATATTTTTAAGTTATGTTACACGGATGTAGCCCTACAGTGCTAACTGGGCCTATGGGCACACTCTCTATTTTATATCAATATGGGTGGTCCGGTAGTTGCTATTTTAAGGGCTGGAGCGATGGGAAAGGGATTCTAACCTTCCTCTTGACACAGCTAGATCCCAAATGGGGTGTCCGAAGGAAGGGGGAGGGACAGTATAGCAGTTCACCACCTCCATGCCTAAGTCTAGTTAGGTGCACAAATGTCTTTCTACTTGTTGTTTCTTTGTGACTACTTCTGCAATATTCTATTTTTATGGCAATTGCATACTGTTCCATTTCTCCTTTGTCTTTGCAAAACTCAATAAAATATTTTCAAATAAAAAAAAGGTAGGTATAGTAGTAATAACACAGTCCAATGAAGTCCAAAAACTCGATCTTGATGAATACAACTAGAAAACTAAACCCTCCAACTTCAATACACAGAATAAAGTTGATCCAAGTCCAGTGGTAGACCCCTCTTGCCTCATACACAAAATAAGATAAGATCGACATTTACCGGTCCACGGGCCTATTGCAGTTGCTCTTAACCTTTTAACTTGTATTGCCGGCTTATATATTTTTTGTTCGTTCACCTGTTTTTTTACTACACTATGTGGGGCGCATACATTTTTCTCTAGGCATGTACCCCCCTGAGAGGCCATCATAGGCTTCTAATGATCTAGTGCTCAATGTCCTTGATTGCTGATTAAAAAGGGAGAGCCCATCCGTATCGATTCCACTGAGCCTGTGAACCTGGAACATCTGACAGCAGGTCGGAGGAGCAGATCTGTCCCTGTAGTGAACCCACATAAGCTTGATTGATCCACCGATCATATGATCTAGTGGATCCAACCTTTCCGGTAAGAGTCCATTTTATCTTATTTTGTGTATGAGCCAAGAGAGGTCTACCACTGGATTTGGATCAACATTATTCTGTGTATTGAAGTTGGAGGGTTTAGTTTTCTAGTTTTATTCATCAAGATCATGTTTTTGGACTTCATTGGACTATGTTATTACTACTATACCTACCTTTTATTATATTAAGTACATGAATTAATTCACTATTAATTTACATTATATGAGTCATATCACAATTTTCACAACTTTTTCACAACTGTAATTTTTAGCGCAACCCTTTCTTTTTATTTATACTTTCAGATTGTTGGGGGGGGGGGGGGTCCTTCTCCAACTACGCCATATTGTGGTCATTTTCCCCTGTGCACATGGGGATACCTCTCGCACTGAGCTCACTCACAAATGCCCGGGACCAGGCGTAGACTGTGGTCATGTGAAAAATGCGATGAGCCTGTGTGCAGTAATAAAGTGCTGAGTTCTCTGAAAAATGACTTGTCCTATGTCACTACACACTGTACTTGTACGTTTGCATTACAAGGGACGTGCTGTTACCTCACTCCTAGTAACATGGGTGCTCTCACTTAACTCTTTCCTTCCCGTACCTTGTGACCAGGCCATAGATCTCCGTAACGTGGACTCGGATCCAGTTGTTGTTGGATACCAACTGCTAGAGAGGTAACCAGAACAATGACCCCCTGTCACAATCCTGGTGGTGGGGTGGAGTCCGGCTTATGCAGGGAACAAC